>JAODAL010006998.1:0-128942 GCA_025379985.1 Phyllomedusa bahiana
ACTCCCATTTTTGGACATTCTTATCACTAAAAATGAAAGGGGGGAGTTGGAGACAACGGTATTTCGGAAACCCACAGCCACCAATTCCCTTCTGAGGTGGGACAGAGGACCTGTCGTGCATTACACAGAGTGTCTCTAGCTCTGGAGGACCTGTCCTGTCCTGCATTACACAGAGTGTCTCTAGCTCTGGAGGACCTGTCCTGTCCTGCATTACACAGAGCCTCTCTAGCTCTGGGGGGAACCTGTCCTGCATTACACAGAGCATCTCTAGCTCTGGGGGACCTGTCCTGTCCTGCATTACACAGAGCAGCACTAGCTCTGGAGGACCTGTCGTGCATTACACAGACCGTCTCTAGCTCTGGAGGACCTGTCCTGCATTACACAGACCGTCTCTAGCTCTGGAGGACCTGTCCTGCATTACACAGACCGTCTCTAGCTCTGGAGGACCTGTCCTGCATTACACAGAGTAGCTCTAGCTCTGGAGGACCTGTCTTGCATTACACAGAGCTTCTCTAGCTCTGGAGGACCTGTCCTGCTTTACACAGAGCCTCTCTAGCTCTGGAGGACCTGACCTGTCTTGCAGTATACAGAGCATCTCTAGCTCTTTGGGTGCTCTACCTCTGGGGGACCTGTCTGCATTACACAGAGTGCTCTAAGCTTGGAGGACCTGTCCTGCATTACAAAAAAGGTCTCTAGTCGGGAAAGGACCTGTCCTGCATTACACAGAGCCTCTTAGCTCTGGAGGACCTGACCTGTTTGCATTATACGAGCAGCTCTAGCTTGGAGGACCTGTCCTGCATTACACAGAGCCTCTCTAGCTTGGAGGATGTCCTGCATTACACAGAGCCCTCTAGCTTGGAGGACCTGTCCTGCATTACACAGAGTCTCTAGCTCTGGAGGACCTGTCCTGCATTACACAGAGCCCCTCTAGCTTGGGGACTGTCCTGCATTACACAGACCGTCTCTAGCTTGGAGGACTGTCCTGCTTTACACAGAGCCTCTCTACCTCTGGGGGACCTGTCTGCATTACACAGAGGCCCCTAGCTTGGAGGGACCTGTCGCATTACACAGAGCCTCTCTGCTTGGAGGACCGGGTCTGCATTACACAGAGCCTCTATAGCTCTGGAGGACCTGTCCTGCATTACACAGAGCCTCTCTAGCTCTGGAGGACCTGTCCTGCATTACACAGAGCCTCTCTAGTTTCTGGGGGAAAATGTCCTGCATTAAACAGGCCCCTCTAGTCTGGAGGACTGACTGCATTACACAGAGCCTCTCTAGCTCTGGAGGACCTGTCCTGCATTACACAGAGCCTCTCTAGCTCTGGAGGACCTGTCCTGCATTACACAGACCGTCTCTAGCTCTGGAGGACCTGTCCTGCAGTACACAGAGCCTCTCTAGCTCTGGAGGACCTGCCCTGCATTACACAGAGCCTCTTCTAGCTTGGAGGACCTGTCCTGCATTACCCCAGAGCTCTCTAGCTTGGAGGACCTGTCCTGCATTACACAGAGCCTCTCTAGCTCTGGAGGACCTGACCTGACTTGCAATATACAGAGCATCTCTAGCTCTGGGGGGACCTGTCCTGTCCTGCATTACACAGAGCAGCTCTAGCTCTGGAGGACCGGTCCTGCATTACACAGAGCAGCTCTAGCTCTGGAGGCCCTGTCTGTCCTGCATTACAAAAGACCCTCTCTAGCTCTGGAGGACCTGTCCTGTCCTGCATTACACAGAGCAGCCTAGGCTTGGGGGAAACCTGTCCTGCATTACACAGAGCATCTCTAGCTCTGGGGGACCTGTCCTGTCCTGCATTACACAGAGCAGCTCTAGCTCTGGAGGACCTGTCCTGCATTACACAGAGCCTCTCTAGCTCTGGAGGACCTGTCCTGCATTACACAGAGCCTCTCTAGCTCTGGAGGACCTGTCCTGCATTACACAGAGCCTCTCTAGCTCTGGAGGACCTGTCCTGCATTACACAGAGCCTCTCTAGCTCTGGAGGACCTGTCCTGCATTACACAGAGCCCCTCTAGCTCTGGAGGACCTGACCTGCATTACACAGAGCGTCTCTAGCTCTGGAGGACCTGTCCTGTTCTGCTTTAGCTCTGGAGGACCTGTCCTGTTCTGCATTACACAGATCATCTATAGCTCTTGAGGACCTGTCCTGTCGTGCATTAGACACAGTTTCTTAAAACTAACATCGGTACATTGGAACAGTTCGTATATGTTTAAAGTATATATAAGTGTGCATGAAACTAGCATCAGTATATTGGAATAGGTTGTATATGTCTAAAGTATATATGAGTATTTGTATCTGCATATTCACACTGGGTATTGAAGGTAGTATAAGTTAGTGATACACTGGATATTTGTGACTATATTTGTTGGTTGATATTGGTTAGAAATAGAACCTGTATGAGGAAATAGGGACAATATCAGGGTGTAATAGGGTGAGCCACCAGAGGTGGGGCCGCCCTTGTCGGGGCGAATTTCCCCGCTTTCCTAAGGGCCAAATAGTGGAGAGAGCAGGAAAAAGCTTGTTTGCATATTTATATCTCTGTAGACTGTGTACCATTATTGCATAAGGTAATTGGCCACTTTGAGTGACATGTATGAATCCTGGCGCTGATAGACCAGTTCCAACTCGCTTTAAGGTAGTATGGACTGCGCCAGAATGTATGAACCTGTTCTCAGGCTCAGGCACCACCTTTAACCTGGTCTGGCTGTTCTGTTCTGCGCCAAAATGTTGGCATTAAAGAATCCTAAATATGTCTACTTCTACTAATGTGGTGTGACGCCCCCAGATCGCTCCAAAACTTTGGCGTGCTAAAAAAGTGTCTTTGGTGCATTACTGAGGCACTGATCGCGCCAAAGTTTGGAGTACGCCTGTTCATACATCTATAGATCTGGTCTACTACTTTTTGAGGCCAGAATTCTGGCGCAGCCCTGTTCATACATGTCGCCCTTTGTCCCTACAGGTTTCTCTAGTCTTAATTTGTGGATAGAATTATAACTTACTCAGTGGTGTATATTAATGATTTTTAATAAGCTTTGAATAAAAGATATATTTTAGAGGTAGGGTTTGTACTCCTAGCAGTGGGACACTTTGTGATGTTTGATCAAAGTACCCTTAAAACAAGTAGGGATTGTCCAAAGTAGAGAACCCCTTTAAGGTGCATGGATGGAGTAGTGTAATGGAGGCGTGGTGTGTGTTTTTCAATAGCAACTAGTCACATTCCATGTTCTATTAGTCTGAAATACAGTTTGGCAGTGTTCACACGGCTTATTCAAGCCGTAATTGCGGGACGGATTTCGCCTGCAGTTACGGCTTGAATAAGGGGCGGGGGCGCGGCGGGGGAGCTGCTCGCCGGCCCCATAGACATTGCATTGTTTACGGCGCGTACGCGCCGTAAATAATGTGCATGTCACTTTCTCCCCCCGCGGCGGATTTGCCGCGCGGGGAGGAGCGACGGAATCCACTGTTCTCTATGAGAACTGTGTATTACCGTAGTTACTGGGACGGATTGGGGCCGTACTGCAACGCAAATCCGGCGCGCACAACGGCTCCAATCCGCGCCCAAATAAGCCGTGTGAACGAGGCCTTTAGAAAATAAAAGTGGTGGTCTGATTTGTGGCTATTGTTACTCCTCCAGTTTAAAGTGAACCTATCAGCTCATGCTGCTCTTACTGAGGGCACCAGTGATAGACACCCTGTTTCCAGCTGTGTTTATGGTGTAAAGTATAGTAGTTTCAAAGCACTCCGATCTGGCGACATGCAGCCCATTCTGTCCAGTTTATTCATGAGTGGGTGTTAGTCTTTTCCTCCCGGTGCTAGCCCCAGCCACACGTCAGCAGGTTTTTTACCTATCCACAGTAATAGATAAAATCCTCATCATAGTTGGGTGGTGGTCTAGCACTCTCATGAATAAATTGGACTCCTCTCTGGCAGAGCGGCTCCGTGCTTCCAGAGAATTAAATGCTCTGAAACTACTGGATAAAGGTCACGCCACTGAAAATAGGGTGTCTGCCACATAGCTTGTGCTGCCATTAGTGAGAGCAGTATAAGCTATGTGTTAGGTTCTCTTTAATTTCAGCCTGATGTTAAGAAATAAGCCTAAAGGTGTGATTTGTAAATTGGCTGCCACAGTGATGTCTGGCTTGTCACTTCATGGTAAAACGATGGCTGTAAATGTCAGTGTTGTTGGTGCTGGAGTTGACAAGGGCTTGAAGGCCAATTGTGGCATCTGTTGGTTTTCAGTATTCCGATATAATAAAATTATGCCCTGTTGTGGTCTGTGCACTTAGGGCGACATGTATGTACGGGGCTGCGCCAGTGTTCTGGTGTCCTTTCAGCCCAAAAACTGGCGCAGCCCTGTTCTAGCGCTGTATGAGCAGGCGCACACCAAGATGAGGTGCATTATAAAGTGCCCGTGGCACTTTGTAGTGTGCCTGAGATCGGGGGGCCCTCCGAAGGCGTGTCCCACCACAACCGTATGATTCTACACATTTATGACTAGAGGACCACAAAACTAGGCGCATTCCTGCTGGAACAGCCAGACCAAGTTAAAAGTGCTTTACCTGAGTTGTCGTCGTGGAACTAGAAAGCACCAAATTTACGACCCGTAGTAGAACAGGTTCATATATTCTGACGCATTCTACGCTGCTTTAAAGCTATTTAGAACTGGTCTCTTTGCGCCTAGATCACACGTCACCCGTAGGCCGTGTTCACACGGCTTATTCCCGACGGATTTGTGCGCCGTATTGAGTGCACAAATCCGCCGTGAATAAGGGGCGGGACGGGGGCGAGGCTGGAGCGCGGCGGGGGCGCTGCTCCTGGCCCATAGACAATGCATTGTTTACAGCGCTCCGGGCCGTAAATAATGTGCCCTGTCACTTCTCCCCCCGCGGCGGATTCTGCCGTCGGGGAGGAGCGACGGAAATTTTTCTCATTGTTCTCTCATTGAGAAACAGTGGATTACCGTAATTGCTGCCGCGGATTGGCGCCGTATGCAGCGCAAATCGGCGCGCAGTACGGCGCCAATCCGCGGCAGAATAAGCCGTGTGAACGGGGCCTTAGTGTCTTAAATGGTATTACCATTTAGTTGATTAAGCTTTAAACATGTAAGTAAAGGTAAATAAATCTTACCACCAAATACATTGCTGTTCTAGTAGAGCAGTTCTCCTCTCCTGCTTGGGTACACAGTCTTCTCTAGTCACCAACCACCTCTCTGCTCTAAGAGGCTCTAGAGAGCCCTAGCTGGAATGGTGATATGACCCCCTTGCCGTTTCTTTTCAGCAGCCCAGGAGCTTATGTTTCTTTCTGACAAACTTTAACCCTTTAGAGCGCTGTAGCCTTCGGGCCTGCTGTTTAACACCGTGTCGCCCGCCGCAGCCAGTTTTGACCTTCCTGACAGTGCCCCATTTTTAACCCCTTAAGGACCGAGCGTTGTGTTTCTTCTTTTTGGTTGACACTTTAATTTTTCCTCCTCGTCCTTCCAAGAGCCATACATTTTTTATTTTTCCATCTACATAGACATATGAGGGCTTTTATTTTGTGCAACAAGATGTTCTTCCTAATGGTTCTTTGTATATAATCTGTAGTAGTAGTATTATCTCACAACCACACCATATACTACCTAGAAACGGAAGATCCTTTGACTCCCTTAAGTCCAGCAAATAATATCAATGGCAGGTAGTTATGCTAAATAGTAGCAAAATGTATTAAAAGTCTTTCACATACAAAACTTCAAACTCATGCGTGTTTGTTACTTGCGATTTCAGTGTGCGTGAGAAAGGGGGAGGGCTTCTCCCGAACCATCGTGCTCGCTCTGCGCTATGCCCGCCTGTCTGTTACGTGTGCTCCAAGATGTAGAGGCCAGGCTATGCGGTTGCATGAGGAATGATCCCAAATTACAGCTACTGACCACTATGGACTTGAACCATAAAGAAATCGCAAGTAACAAACACGCAGGAGTTGTGTATGTCAGACTTTTAATAAATGTTGCTACTATTTAGAATAACTACCTGCCATTGATATTATTTGTTCTTTTAATGGTGTCATTCACCATACCATAACATTTTTTTGTGGTTTCCCAGTATATTCTATGTGGGTCAAAAAGTGAAAAAAAAAGTATTTGCGCTATGTTTGCAAGGTGTTGTTTTTTTTACAGCATTCACTCTCAGGTAGAAATTATGTGTTCTCTGTACTCTGCAGGTTATGATTCCAGCAATATCAAAATTTAGGGTTTATGTTATAGTACTGTAAAAAAAAATCCAAACATTTTTCTATTTGTAAATTTGCGCCGTTGCGCCATTTTCTGTGACAAGTAACATTATTGCACTTCCACACATAGACCTGAGTGAGGGTGCTGAAGTGAACTTTTTACTGGTACCATTTTGGGATAGATGTGACTCTTGTAATTACTTTTATTTCAATTTTTAGTGGACCTGAAATGACCCCCAAAAACACAATTTTGGCAGTTAAAATTTTTCTTCTTCCATGGTGTTCAGCGTACGGGATAAATTGTTATATGTTAATAGATCTGACTGTTTCGGATGTGGGGATACCAATTATGTGTAATGTTTTTTATTTATTTATTTTTATTTGTAAAATGGCAAAAAAGGGGTGATTTGAACTTTTTAATTCTTTCAAAACTTTTTTTTACACTTTATAGGTTATGTTTACAGTGTATTAAGGGGGCATATTTCGACACGTAATTGCGCTGCAATATGCCCAAATTACGCCCTGCAAAAACGGTCATTCATAGCTCTTATTGAGAGCTATGATTACCTGCTGCCTTCCCCGGCATCCAATGCGCATCGGGAGAAAGAAGTGACACGTCAGTAGGAGCACTTGTACATTGGGTGCTTGACCATTAGGGGGCGCGATCATGTGTACATGTGCAGTAAGTAGTAAAACCAGAACGGCGATAGAAGCCTTCACGTGGGCCCCGATCGGAGTAAGGAAAGGTGCGCGGCACCGCTTCTCATTCATTTAGACGCTGTGACAACTAAGGGTTTACACAGCACGAAATTTACCTTTTTTTTTTCTTTTTTTTTTTTTTTTTAAAGAAAATTAAAGGGAGATTGATCAGCATTTCCAAACAATATAAAATAAATTGTGCAGGTACAAGCTCTCATGGCTGCACACAAATGCAAACACACAAAAACACAGCAGCAATCTGCAGACGCCACAACACAGGCAAACACTAAATATGACTTTCAGATTCAAATAGCATGAGCCTATCCAAGAGCAGAAAGGTGACCTCCGTTCAGATGGAAATCTACAGTACAAACTGATCTATCTTGGTGTTAGGACCAGGTGCCCATACTTTTCCGGGCGCTGGGTTTCTGCCTAGCTCTGTTATGATTCAAAGTACCTGAAATGGAGGAGTGTAGTGCAGGACCCAAATGAAAGTAGCCAATCCCTCATGCACACAATCCAAAAAAGGCCAGCACCTCCAAACAGTGTATAGTATATTGTTTAGGTGCACGCTGCCATTGCTGCATCAAAAATGCAAACACAAAAAAACACAGCAGTATAGTGTAAACCACCTTTAATTTTCAGGCGGCTGCCTTATAAAAGCCTACATTTCCGATTTAAAGGAAATGTGTCATCAGAAAATGACTTGTTCTTTAGTTCACGTTTTTATGTTAAACAGGGCTGTGAAGTCAGTAAACCAAAGCTCCGACTCCTCAATTTCCCTGACTTCAGACTCCTGACTCCCTCATACATGGCGCATGTTTAAGTGATAACTTTACTGTAGTAAAATGGTTACATCCGGCTGTTTCTCACCTTATGATAATATAATCAAGCTATTTAGCAGGGCTGTGGAGTCGGCAAGCCGAAGCCCCGACTCCGACTCCACAATTTCCCAAACCTCCGACTCCTGACTCCGACCCCTGACTCCCTCATACATGGTGCATGTTTAAGTGATAACTTTACTGTAGTAAAATGGTAACATCAGGCTGTTTATCGCCTTATGATACAATAATCAAGCTATTTAGGTTGAACAGACTGACAAGCAAAAGGGTAACAATGTTTTGATCTTTTGAGCACTTGTGGGTAGAGTTGAAGAAAAAGCTGTATTTGTATCCAAGTCCAGTCTGCACCAACATTGGGAATGTGTAGAAGAGACCTGGGATCAGATTTTAGTCAAGATGTGGTTGAATCTGATGCAGAGCCCAGAAGGATTCAGGCAGTATTGAAAACCAAAGGTGGATTTCCCAAATACTAACAAAATAATAGAAATGAACACTTTCATTTTTAGGAGCAAAATTGTAACTAAGCAGATGCTAAATACCTGCAAGTCAAATGTATGTATAATATGGGTCAGATGACTGTATATACAATTACAGTAGCCTCATGTACAAAGCTGTAGTGGATGGTGAGATATGGAGCCTGAAAGTCACAAGTTCAAACCATTGTTACCATTTTGCTTGTCAGTGTAAAATATATTTATTGGACATGACTTTATAACACAAAAAAATTGTAAATATGCAAAACACTGCAGGAACATTTGTGGAGTCTCTGAATTTGTTCTGAGAAATAGTATTGCCTCCATCAGATCCTGCATACATGACCTCACATCTGACCTCATTATTTCCAGGCTAGAGAACGGCCTCTCTACACTAACTTGGGTTGGGGGCAAAGCAATGACCACAGGGGCAACATTTCTAACAATGTCAGGGTATAAAGGAATTTCCACAGTCCGTTTTGATGAATGGTTAAACTCTTCTACTTCTTTAAAAACAGGTGAAAAAGTTTGCTGAAATCTGTTTGCCATGAGAGCGGAATCTTTTCCCCTGGGGCAGCGCTTTGCCTGCTCCATGTCATCAATTACATTCCTCATGTGATGAGGCTGAAGATATGGGAGCAGTAGCACTGGCCGGACCCAATTCCTCTTGCTCTTTGCACTGCATCAAACTAACTGTCCCAACTAATTATATATTTTGGGAGTCGGAGTCGGTCCATTTTATGACGACTCCGACTCCTGCAAAATAGGCACCGACTCCACAGCCCTGCTATTTAGGTAGAACAGACACTGACAAGCAAAATGGTAACAATGTTTTGATCTTGTGACTTTCAGGCTCCATTTCTCACCATCCACTACAGCTTTGTAAATGAGGCTACAATCATTGTATAGACAATCAGCTTTCCTATCTTATATATAAATGTGACTTGCAAGTATTTAACATCTACTTAATTCTACAGATTCTTGTCATGTAACTGCATTGTTACTGTTTTTTATTATCTTGTTAGTATTTGGTAAATCCACCTTTGGCTTTCAGCACAACCTGAATCCTTCTGGGCTCTGGATCAGACTCATAATCTGATCTCAGGTCTCTTCTACATGTTTCCAATGTTGGTGCAGATTGAACTTGGGTATGAATACGGTTTTTTCTTCAACTTTACCCACAAGTGTTGGATTGGGTTGAGGTCTGGGGACTCTGGAGGCCAATCCAGCAACTGTACTTCATTGTCATTGAACCATTCCTTCTCCAACCTTGATGTCTGCTTCAGGTCGTTGTCCTGCTGGACACTATGTTGTCCTTGTCATACCCATAGTACTCGAGTGTATGAAGTAACTCATCTTGTAGGACACTTGCATAGAGCTCAGCATTGAGATCAACAGTGATCCTGGTGAAGTATCCAACATCTTTGGCTGTGAAACAATATCAGGTTTTCTCCACCGAACCTGACAGTTCCTTCAATTTCTCAATCCATTAGTCCCCTTTTCCCTTGATTCTTCCAAACCCATTCCCCCCATCAGAGCCCGGTCTATTGACTTTCATCTCATCGCTCCAAATCACCTATTTACAATCTTCCATTTTTCATACTTTTTTGCAAACTCAAGCCAATGCTTCTTATGACGAGATTGAAGTCGAGGCTTCTTCCCCTTTTTTCGGACCATCATTCCCCACCTGTGTAATGTGTGTTGACTGGTGCTTGCATGGACGTCTGTGATCTTATTCTTGCGACGCCTACGAGACACCTCCACTGCTCTGTCTGTCACATTAGAACTGATAGACCTTGTGATAAGCGACTAGTTGACTGATATTTTGCCTGGACGTCCACCTCTTGGCTTTTGAATGAATGGATGGATGGATTTCATTTCATATTCTTCCAGCTGTCGGGGCCTCACATGATGCAGTTTGGCCATTTTCTTGGCCCAGAGACACTATCGATGAGTTAGATGATGCGGCTTCTATTTTCTTGAGAAATCTTCTTCATGGCTGCTCGAACCAGTGACCTTTCGCTTGGTAATCAGCCTAATAACACACTGAGCTGTTAGGGAATATGATAACAGGATGTGATTTGTAGTAACAAGAAGAAAAAGATTGTCCCACCACCAGGAGCGAAACAGTAACAATGCAGTTACATGACAAGAATCTGCAGAACGAAGTATATGATAAATAGTTGCAGGTCAAAGTTATGTATAAGATAGCTAAGCTGATTCTCTATAATATGATGGTAGTCTGAAAGTCAAAAGTTCAAAACATTGTTACCCTTTTGCTTGACTTTGTAAAATATATTTATTGGATACAACTTTAGAACACAAAAAACTTTTTAAAAAATTGTAAATACATTTTCACATTGGCCACTAGGCCTAATAAAAGTCTGTCTCTTGCTGAGAGAACTTTTTAGCAGTCTCCTCATTATCAGCACAGACAGGTTTACAATAAAACATAACACGAGTGTTTATAGATAACACAGGATGCACCTATCACAACAGGAGATTGTCACAGCATCCCCTCCCTACACACAGAGCATGTCTAGAAAACTCTCTACAGAAGTCATTGGGTCTGCTCCTGTTCACAGGCTCCTATGTCCATGTAGCTGCTGTAAAGCATCTTTCTAAATGTTATTAAAAGCAGCTCATGCGGAATGGCTGCCCACTTAATCATATACAGAAAACAGAATTAAAAGATCTACAATCAGAAAATAAAAACCGCTTAGAAAAAAAGAATATGTGCAAGTATCTGGTTTTAATAATTGCCGACCGATTCCCTTTACGTTGTCCCCCCTCTGCTCCTATGCTATGACCAGGGGCAGTAATGGGTGACTACTTTGGCTATGTGAACCATTTCGTGAGATTCAGCTGTCACTCCCTTTGAGTTGCATGACCTTTCCTAGCAGTTGTGCGTCTGTCTTGTTCCTCTATTGTATAATTATTGACATCTGCAGCTTTAGTGCATCCCAGTTTTGAGGCAGTCCCACCATTGAGTGTGTCCATCTACATCATCGCACAGTGGCATTTTTACTGTGGTCTAGAGGGAAGTACTAATAAAGCAACCTTAAAATCAACAAATTAGTTACAAAATACAGTTGAATAATGCGATGTTCACACGGGCACATTTCGGCGCACATTTTGCGTCGTATTTGCCATTTAATACGGGCGAGATGTGTGCCGAAATTACAGTAATGCATAGTTCTCATAGAGAACTATGGATTACGCCTCCTCTCCCTGCTCACACAATACGATTGTATTGTACGCACGGGGAGATAAGCGACATGTCATTTGTTCGCGACGCTTACTCGCTGCGAGTAATGAATGTCTATGGGGCCGGCGGGCTGTCCTTCCCTAACACCCCCCCACCCACGTCACGGGAGTACACGCGTATCAGTGCGACTCCCGAACACCCGGCGTAATTGCGGGGCGTACTGTACGCCCCGCAATTATGCCGTGTGAACATACCCTAATACCTTGTTTTCAAATCCCTATGACTGACTGATGATTAAGAGAAATGGTTATTAAAGTGTAATGCAACTATGTTCCGTTACTCAGCAACCAGAGGGTGTCAATAAATTCCCAGGATGAGGATCTCCACAGCAACCTCCAAAATGATCTGCCAGGGCCTATGGACTCTGGAGGGATGAAGGGAGGCTGGAGTTTACTCAGTCACAACTATTTTATAGGAGGCAGGATTTATAGTGTAAAACATAGGCATAAGTATACATCATATGGGAATATCATGCCAAAGGTTCTGTGGCACAGGAAGGTGTTAATAAGTAGCAGAGGGTAGAAGAGTGAAAAGGAGGGGTTGCAATGATGATGATTGTTGGCTGCTAATTTGGGTTAATGCTATAGACTGCATGTTCTTTTTTGGGGAGTACACAAATACTGCAGAAATAGAGGGTTGTCAGTATTTTATATGTTTTGTTTTTTTGCACAAAGGCGAGTAGGGTAGATGAATACATTTAGCTGCATAAGGCCTGTTGCTGTAATACCTGCCAAATGTATTGTTTGGTGATGGTGTGAGCAGCCACATGGATTATTATTACAGCCAGTCAATTTAAGGGACAATCGTGTAAATACATGATTGCCTTTAGAGGAATGTATTTTCTCTTAAGTGGCTCTCTTCTGTATTAAGGTTGTTTCCCTATGTTTTTCGTTGCCTTCTGACATCTACTCCAATGTTCATACACGTGAATATATGGTTGGTCAGTTGACCCTAGTGTATATATGTGAGGACCTGAGGAAGATGTTTGTGAACCTCCCTGGGGATAGGGAAAGATGTGAGAGGATAGATTCCTTGTACATACATGGAGAACATGATTGGATTCTAAAGATATATGACAGATACTCCTGGAGCAGTATGAATAATCTGTATTTATTGAAAAGAAAAAAGGAGAAAAAGGGGGCGCACAATCGTGAAATATGTTAAAACAATATAAGGGGTGGGAGTAGAAAATTCACTCACCGAGTAGGGTTGTGCACATTAGACCTAATGGCCATCGAGCCTGTGTAAAAAGGGGGGGACGTGCAACAGAGTGTAGCACGCCACTGCAAAGAAATACATAATCAAGACTTTTCAGTTTTAAAAATCACCCCGGGGGATTTTTTTTATCAGAGGGTCCCTAACATATTACAAACACTGAAAATGCGAGAAATGTTCTGCATATATAGATTGCAACGTTGTATCCTCGGGGTTTAAATGAGGCCTTTGAACTTATACGTTAATTTTTATTGTTTTATTTTTTAATTATACATACTAGAGGGGCATCACTACTAGGGGTATGCCGAACAGGCTCTCTCAATAGGGAAATACGGGCGCAATACGTCCCTTTTCCTTTATCAAATTTGAATAGTTCCCTTTAAAAGGGAAATCCAAGTATAAAACAACTTTCTTTCGTATTTTTATAAGCACGGAAGGGAAATTTGTGCGAAATACGCTCCTGTGTACTCCTACCCAATATGGTTTAACAAGAACTTTTTGAACAGGAATTAGAATATCCATAAAAAGAAATTCATTAGAAGAATCAGAATTTCTATATATAAAAAATATTGTGATAAAACCTCATTTGATATATAGAAAGTCTATGTAACACAAAGAAACAGACACTCCCCTTTTAAACACTCTAGCACTTCATTTTAAAGGTAAATCACACATAGATTAAAGTGACAACAGTCCTTTTTCTTTTCTTTCTTTTTTTTCTTTTTTTAACATATGCTAAATATACACCATATCATAATGTATGCCTAAAATACGTTTTGTAAGAAATATATTATCACAACATGTTTGAACTTGAAAATTTGTTCTGAGTTCAAATGTATGCACATAATGTTCACACACGCATAAAAGTCAGATTTAATAAAATCCTGCAAATCAACAGTAACAGACACTTTAATTTGGCACCTAAACACTTTATTGAAGGTAAATCCTATTATTGATCAAAGTTGACAATATTAAGAAATTTTAGTAATTATTTTTTCTTTTAAATACATGTCAAATATACATGGATGTATGCCAAAAAAACGTTTTTTTTTATAAAAATATATTAATACAAGATTTTTGGTATTTTGAATTAGGAAACTCTCCCTTGGATCTTAAATGTATATACGGGTTGTTGATACATGAATAATGTCAGATTTAAATACCTTGCAAATCAGCAGCCTGTCCCTTTTAATCGTGTTTCCACTATGTTTGATGTAACTTGACTGACAGTTCTTCCTCCCAAATCGAACTCCATTGTTCCTTGAATTGATTGCATAAAAATGGGACATTTTTTAGATCAAAACTGCCTCTGTTTGAAGCGCCTGTGAAAAAAGGTGCGAACGCGTTAGGCTTTTAAGTTTGTTTTAATCAAGCGAAGGATAAACCCTTTGCTTTTTTAGACAATAAACAGCTTTCCTTCGCCAAAACCTCTGACGTCCTTGATTCCACGTGCGCCGGGATCCGCCATTTTGTCTATAGTAATCTGTATTTATTTATACTCTTCAGCATTATGGGCCACTAGGCAAAGCAGTGCACTGGGCCCTGGCCAAAAACATGACTTCAAACCAGGCCATGCCTCTAATCAGGACTCCAGGTGGGTAGGTAGATTTGCCGACCTGTTATCTGTATTCTGTGGATCAGTAAGTATACCATGGCCAAAAAATATTGCCACATTATCACCATATCACCATTACACAGTGACTAATACCATCATATTACTGACCAAACCAGTATAGCAAGACCAATATTACCAATAACAATATAGAAAGACCAAATAATACCGCCACATATTATTACCATATGGTGATTAATACCACTGTACTGTTACTCATTAAATTCATATATCAAGACCAATAATACCGCCACATATCACCATATTTCACCACTCGATAGTGACTAATACTAACATACTGTTACGGACTAGTTCAAAATACTAAGACCAATATTGCCAAATAACAACTATACAAAGACCAAATACTACTGCCACATGTCACTATCATAAAGAGACTGAATAAAACCATTGTACAGTCACTGAATATAAACACTAAGACCAATAATACTGCAGACTATATATTACCCCCATGTAGTGGTAGATATCCATGTACAATGACGCTCTTCAGATGTTCTAGTGATTACATTACAGTTAAATCCAGGGACTCACAGGAGACGTTCTCTTTTCCCTTTATTCTCCATCTGGTCCAGACCAATATGATGTATTATCCCGGCCATGACTCGTCCCTGCAGAATTTACCACACAAACATTTTAGACTCTTCACTTTTTCAGCTCTATACAAACTCCATATTTATAGTATCCCAAATAGTAGTAATGTCCACCTAGTGCCCCACACAGTAAATGTACCCTGAAGAGCGGAAGTGACCCCAGCCGATTACAGGGCCCACTTTTGTACCACCAGTAGGTACACAACCCATATAATAGCCAACCCCCCCCAATTAGGCAGATAGGTAGATGCTCCTTTTAGGCAAGTGAACCCCTCAAAATTAGTAAGTCAGATAAATAGTATTAAATAGGTAAAGTCCCCCGTCGATACAAAGCCCCCCCTCGGTATATACGTACGTAAGCCCCCTTAAGGTAGATACACAGGTAGATCTCCATTAGGAAGCTATACAGTGCCATCAGTAGGTATATTGGCCCCTGCAGTAGGCAGTTAAGTATAAATGTCTCTGACAGTAGGTATGTATAAAGGTAACATCAGAATGTTGGTATAGAGGCCCGCTCAGTAAGTATATAGATCCACTCAGTAGTTAATTAAGTATATAGTCCCTCATTAGGTAGCAATATAGGCTTTCTTTGTAGTGAGGTATATAGTTCCCCATTAGGAAGTCCCTCAGTAGGTATATAGGACACTTCAGTAGGTAGGGAGGTATATAGTTCCCCTTTAGGAAGCTATATAGGCCACCTCAGTAGATAGAAGGTATATAGGGTCCACATAGTAGATGAGTATATAGGTCTCCCCTAGTAGGTAGGTTCATTGGCATATAGGTCCCCTGTATAAGGTAAGTTCATAGGGCCCACCAGTAAATAGGTATATTTGCTCATCCAGTAGATAGATTGGTATATAGGATGCCCCCAGTTGGTAAGTACATAGGACGTATATATGGTCCCGCAGTTGGTAAATTGATATATAGGATGCCCCAAGTAAGTTGGCACAACCCCCACCCAGGTATATAGGATATATAAGGTATATAGGGCCTCCACTCAGTAGGTAGGTGGGTATACAGGGCCCTCTGTTCAAATAAAATAAAAATGTACCTTTATTTCACTGACCACTTTTTCTCTGAGTCCAGAGAAGGCAGTGTGACGTCATCATATCATCATGTTGCCTGCTCCGGGATGCCACTTCAGGCGTTTGCTAGGGCCTAAGGCCAGATGCCATAGGCTTTTGGGCTAGTACAGGCAGTGGAGTAAGTGGCACAATGACGTCATTACATTGCGGTGCCTACGTCGCAGCATCCCAGGGGCCAAGCAGCCGGGTCCGGAGCTACCTCCGTGCTTGAGCCGCCGCAAGCACCGTGCATATGCGTGCATGGTGTGTGGGGGATACTGTTGAATGAAGGAGCTGGGTGGTAAATGAAAAGTAGACTGATTAGGGAATGCCTAAAAAGATGTATTTTAGGACAAAGTTATATAGAGATATTGCAGTAAATGCTGAGTGAATGTAAAATGATAAAAAAAAAACTGTTGTGGCAATCAGGAATCATGAGATGTAGAATAGTTTAAAGAATATATTTCATCTCACATTCCATTTTATTCTGTCTCTTGCCGCTCTTGGGCATGGAGTTATTCATCCATCATGTACATCTTAATGACTTTCATACTGGCTTATTGCTTTGTTTCTTTCATGTTGTAGGTATGAGGCCCCAAACATTAAATGGTCCAATGCACCCCCGCCCGCTCATAGCTCTTTTGGATGGAAGGGACTGTACGGTGGAGATGCCAATCCTAAAAGACTTGGCAACTGTGGCATTTTGTGATGCCCAGTCCACACAGGAGATCCATGAAAAGGTAAGGGAAATTAAGGTGCAGAATTACAGTGTTGTATCATCATTCTGTTGCAGTGAATAGGTTAGAAGCACTTTCTTCACATAGATATCTCCTTGTATAGTCAGGGTTCATTTCTTGTACTTTCACTTGCTGATTGCTAGTGGTTAAACTTTTTGGCCCCAGTTCCCCACATCACATTCGTCTCAGTTAGCTGACTAAAACCCACTAATGTATAAAATATATAGTTATTTGTATTCATTTATATACAGTAGTTCTGTCATATTCAATAGTTAGAGATTGTCATCATTTATATCAGTACCTGTCCCCATTATGGCTCACAATCTAAACCCCAGAATAACCAATGTGTATGTTATTGGAGTGTGGGAGAAATCAGAGTGAACCCATACAAACATAGGGAGAACATACAAACTCATTGCAGATGTTTTCCTTGGTAGGATTTGAACCCAGGACTCCAGGGCAGCAGTGCTAACCACTGAGCCCCCGTGACGACTATAAAACTTTAGAAGGTGTAGGTGTAGTCCAGGCTAATTTATATGTATTTATGATAGAGGAGGCAACCAGCAGTAAGCTATAATCTATCAGGTGTTACATGATGGACCTGTGACAAAATAAAAAATGCCACCTGCCATAGGCGATGGGAGAGAAAGGTAGTATTAGATAGCGACCTCTGAAGTGACTGATCCATGGAATACATGAACAGACCAGGTCTACCAGTAAGTGAGAATTGCTTTATAGTTTGGGGCTCTCTGTTCCGGCTCATAAAGCTGCAGTCATCAGTTGAGTGGCCACTCTGATACCCGTATGCCCTAATATGAAGGTTTAATGTGTAAGGTTATATTAGTGCAATGTTCTCTTATGAGTGTTCTGATTGCCTTCATTCTTGCCAAATGTTACTTGACTATTCATTGGTTACTGATTAAAAGGGATGTTTATAAAGCCAACTATTAAATATCCTATCCATTGTTCTTGTTTGACATATGTTCTGTATGTAACCCCCCTTTTTGAATGTACAGCACCCTGGAATCAATGGCGCTTTAAAATAAATAATAATAATGGGAATACTGTATTTCAAGATAATAGATGGGATGTTCATGCCTTACATGTACACCCCAGTGATTGCAATGGATGCTGTGTAATGGATTCTGTGGTTTTGCTGGAGGACCATTGAACACTTGCTGTCTGGTTACCTTACAGATTTCAGCTGATGTTGGGGAGACTTCGTACTGAGACACCCTATAATTGGCTTACATTCAATGGATCCTTCAAACAAAACAAAATTATCCATTTTAGTTACCACCTTAAAGGAGTTTTTTGAAAGACACGATGCCTCTCCAGAGGTTGTGTGTGGTAATGTAGCTTGACTTTATTTTCTTTGAATGATCTGAACTTCAATACCAGATGCAACCCATGGACTGCTGTGGTTTTAGAAGAAAGCCGATATAATGACTCCTGTTTTTTAAATTATAAGGTAAAAATTATAGTCTGGAATGTACCTAATGGATATAGTGTTCCAAAACAAAACCCCATTTATGTTAGGCTTCTTTTGGAATTGGCCTTAACTTGCATTAGGAGAAAGAGATTACATTGCGGATCTCACTAGGAAACTGTTTTGGGTTCTATGTACAGTACTGTGCTTTATGTTCGTATTACAAATATCTTTACAAGATTTATGAATTCTTGTGTTGTAGGTTCTGAATGAGGCAGTGGGTGCCATGATGTATCACACTATCACACTGACACGTGAAGACTTGGAGAAGTTTAAGTCTCTTCGTGTCATAGTGCGGATAGGCAGCGGATTTGACAACATTGACATCAAGGCAGCAGGAGATCTGGGTAAGTGACTGTGTAACTTGACTCTATCTCTTGTTCTCTCTTATTGATTTCCAAGTAACTTTACTGTTGCCTTATTTAATCTTAAAATTTAGATCTCAGGCTTTACTAAAGGATACACAGCACTGCAGTATAAATCCTAAAACTGTCCCAGTTTTATCATCCACAGATACCTACAGCTAACAGTCGTCTTCACAGATGCTGCATCATAGTTTCATTTCAGCCTTTTATAATGTATATTTGTGTAACAGTACTCTACAGTGATACATAACTGAACCTAACGGTCTTTAAAAGGGTTTAGCCATGATGTAATATTGACATGGGAACATCCAAAATGCACATTTAATTAAGTTTGTTAATATAGTTAAACATGGTTACAAAGTTAGTACGGTTGAAAAAAATACATATGCCCATCAAGTTGAACCAAGAGTGGGGAAATGTGGGTGAAGGGAGGAGATGAGGATTTTTTTAAGCCCATTTTCCCCTACTAATGAAGGCTTTAAAACCCACAAGGCAAGAACCAATCTGCTCTAAGGAAGATTTCATTTCTGATCCCAGAGTTGCCATCAGACTACATCTAGAATTTTATACAGCTAGATATGTATTAATATTTTTTTTGTTTCAGGTAGATATCTAAGCCTTTCTTGAAACCCTCTCCTGTTCCTGCTGTGACCAGCTCCTCAGGCAGGCTATTCCACAGGTTCACAGTTCTCATAGTGAAGAAGGCTTTTCTCTGGAGATTGAATCCTTTTATCTCCAGCCAAAGGGAATGTCCCCTTGTCTTTTGAGGGAGCTTTACATGAAATAGCTTTTCCCCATACTTTTTGTAGGGGCCATTTATATACTTCTATAAATTAGTCATGTCTCCCCAGACATATAATTAAAAAAAATGTACCATATTGGATCTGCTCTCTCCTTTCGATTTCCTCTGTGTAATATTTGTTGTCCAGGGATCCGACCAGCACTGATTGCCGCACATGCTCAGTTGTATCTTCACAGCACTTTATAAAAGTGTCGCAATGTGCACCAAAAAGTGAGGAGACGAAATTAAGTTGTAGTACAACCCCTTTAATGACTAGCAAAATGTCATGTACCTTAGTAACGTTACTGGTGTGCACTATTCTCCGGAATATTGCATAATTATCAACTTGCCTTGGTGCTTCTGGTTGGTTTAAAACTCTTGATGTTTAGCAATATACACTCTGCAGGTATAAAGCACTTTTTCAGGACGGTAAAGAATATAATATATTAGATTTTATATATAAAATTATATTAAGGGTATGTTCACACAGTGTAATTGCGTGACATATTTCACCGCGTAACTGCGCTGCAATACGCCAGAAACGCGCCCCTGAGTTACGCCCGCCTTCTCTGTCATACAATACTCGCATATTGTACAGTCATGGCCAAAAGTGTTGAGAATGATACAAATGTTAATTTTTACAAAGTCTACTGCATCAGGTTTTATAATGGCAATTTGCATATACTCCAGAATGTTATAAAGAGTGATCAGCTTAACAGCAATTAATTGCAAAGTCAATAGTTCACTAGAAAATGAACTTTTTCCCCCAAAACACATTTCAACTTCATTGCAGGCCTGCCTTAAAAGGACCAGCTAACATAGTTTCAGTGATTGCTCCATTAACACAGGTGTGGGTGTTGATGAGGACAGGGCTGGAGATTAGAGATGGGCGAAATTCTCAAAAATTCGGTTCGGTCACTTCGCCGAATTTCCGACAAAATTCGTTTCGGTCCGAATTACTTCGGCACGAATCACGTTAAAAAACAGCTATTTCCAGGCTGCCCAGAGCCTGCAGGGTGCTGTAGAACGTTGTGCCATGCTTAAATATGCAGAGGGAGCTTGGTTTGGTCTTCATACAATGTTGTGTTTTAGTATGACACGCACATGCGCGCCGCCGCATTAGAATCGCTTAACTATAAAATGCACTGGGCACTGAGGGGGGCAAAACTGACCAAAAAACTGATGCAGTAACGTAGCCTGATAAAGTCATGGCAGCAAAAGCGGAAAAAAACAAACTGAGAGCTCAGGTGCAACATTAGTGACAGAGTGTGGAGGTGACGGCGGCAGCCACAGCAGCAAGAAGTCAGACAGTGGCACAATGACATTCTGGAAGTGGCAAAACAGTACCAGGCCGCAGAGTGGCACAATGACACAGTGTGGAGGTCACGGTGGCAGCAGCATGAGGTCAGGAAGTGGCACAATGACAAATTCTGGAGCTGGCAAAAAAGGAGTAGGCCAAAGAGTGGTACAATGACACAGTGTGGAGGGCACGGCAGGAGCAACAGCAGCAGCATAAGGTCAGACAGTGGCACAATGACACAGTGTGGAGGGCACGGCAGCAGCCACATCAGCAGCATGAGGTCAGACAGTGGCACAATGACAAATTCTGGAGGTGGCAAAAACAGGAGTGGCCACAGTGTGGAGGGCACGGCAGGAGCAACCGCAGCAGCATTAGGTCAGACAGTGGCACAATGACACAGTGTGGAGGGCACGACAGGAGTCACAGCAGCAGCATGAGGTCAGAGAGTGGCACAATGACATTCTGCAGGTGGCAAAATAGTATTAGGCCACAGAGCGGCACAATGACTGAGAGCGGAGGTCACGGCGGCAGCAGCATGAGGTCAGCAGTGGCACAATGACAGAGAGTGGAGGTGATGACAGGAGCAACAGCATGAGGTCAGAGAGTGGCACAATGACATTCTGGAGGTGGCAAAACAGTAACCAGGCCGCAGAGTGGCACAATGACACAGTGTGGATGTCACGGCAACAGCAACAGCAGCAGCAGCATGAGCACATAGAGTGGCACAATGACAGAGTGTTGAGGTGGGTGGCAATACCAGTCCCTGGTAAAGACGGTGGTAGGCAGATGGAGAAACTATCAGCAGATGTGTGGCATCAGGCGGGTGGCGGAATCAGAATAGTGGCTGAGGCAGGTAGTTTGAACCCAGACTGACGCCTAAGGCATTGGTGTGTGGAAATCCTGGCCGATCCACGCCTGATTCATCTGACAAAGGTCAGTCGTTCAACATTTCCCGTGGACAAGCGGGTTCTCCTTGGGGTAACGATGGCCCCCGCCGCACTGAACACCCCTCTGTTGCAACACGACTGGCCGTGCAGGACAGCTTCTCCACTGCAAACTCGGCAAGTTGCGGCCACACATCCAGTTTGGCTGCCCAGTAGTCCAGCGGATCTTCTAACTGGGGTGGCAGAGTGCTGTCCAAGTAGGCCACCACCTGTTGGTTCAGGGTCTGCTCCATGTCCTCCTGCTGCTGCTGCTGGCGACTGCCCTCCTCACTAGGCGGGTGAAGGAAGCTGCTCATTAGTGACTCCAGACTTAGGTTACTGCTGATGGAGCTGGTACTGCTCCCTTCCCCCCCACCTTGCTCCAGCAGCCGCGGCTGTAGTACGTGAGCGCTGAGGAACCCCCCGTCAGACCTGTCAGAGGAGGGACGAGGCCGCACATAGGCAGCGGCCAACTGATCACGGAGGATTTCCCTATAGTATTTGAGTTTGTCTTCCCTCTCAATACCTGGGAAAAAGGCTCCCATTTTGGACCGGTAGCGAGGGTCCAATAGGGTGGAGAGCCAGAAGTCATCCCTCAGCCGATGCTGACTATTCGGCTGTCACTAGCCAGGCAAATAAGCATGCTGCGGACATCTGCACACGTGACTCCGAGGGGCTCCCTGCCTCCATTTCCACTGTATACTGCCACGTGCTTGGGAGTCATCTGCCTCGTCTTCTCATCTCCATCCACCTCCTCCAGCTGCTCCTGCTCCTCCTCTCTTGTCACCTGGGTAGAAAATCCACTCATTTCACCAGACAATGCATCTGCTCCACAGTCCTCCTCCTCCTCCTCCATTTCAGTCCCCACCCGACTCATGTGGCCACGAGATGTAGTCGCCACATCTCCAGTCCCCTGCCCAGACAGATTTTTCAGCATCTGTTCCAGGACATGAAGCAGTGGAATGACGTTATTCATCCCGTAGTCCTGGCGACTGACAATAACGTGGCCTCCTCGAATGGCCTCAACAAACGGCAGGTGTCACGCATGAGCTGCCACTGGCTGACATCAAAGTTACACAGGGGAGTACTTCTGTCTGCCTGGATCATCAAAAAATCGTTAATGGCCTTTCTCTGTTCATACAGTCGGTCCAACATGTGCAGGCTGGAATTCCAGCGGGTGGAAACATCGCATATCAGAGCGTGTTGGGGGAGGCCGTTCTGCCGCTGCAAACTCGAGGAGGTGTTCCTGGCTTTGTACGAATGGATAAAGTGCATGCACAGTTTCCTGGCCATTTTCAGAATGTTCTGAAGATCGGTGGAAGACTTCAGGAACCTTTTTACAACCAGATTGAACACGTGCGCCATGCAGGGCGCATGGACCATCCCCCTCGGTGCAGCGCGGACACCATGTTCCTCCCATTGTCCGTCACCATGGTTCCGATTTGCAGTTGGCGCGGAGAAAGCCACACATCGATTTCTTGCTGCATGACGCGGAGCAGTTCCTCCCCTGTGTGACTTCGTTCGCCGAGGCAAGCTAGTGTAGAACTGCGTGACATCGCTGTGACCGACACATGTGGTATGTTTGATATTTACTTGTGGTGGCTGATATGTTGGTGGTGGTGGAGTAGTAGGCGGACATTGGCGCAGGAGCAGCAGTTTGACAACGTGAGGAGAAAGCGGCGTGTCCTGTCTAAGTTGTTGGTGTGCCTGGTGCAGGAGCACATTCACCCAGTGGGCCGTAAAGGACATGTACTGGCCCTGACCGTAGTTACAGCTCCAGACGTCCGCGCTGCCGTGTACCTTGGAACAAACCGATAAGCTCAAGACTGACCCCACTTTCTGTTCTACATATTTATGAAGTGCTGGTACTGCCTTTTTGGAAAAGAAATTTACGGCTTGGAACTCTCCATCTCGCTCGGCACAAGCCATTAGTTCTCTGAATGGTGCAGAGTCCACCATTTGGAAAGGGAGGGACTGCAGTACCAACAACTTGGACAGGAGCACGGTCAGCTGCTGCACCTTAGGATGGTTGGACGCATACTGTTGTCTCTTTACAATCGCCTCTCTGAACGACTGCTGGCGCCTTGAGTACGAGGAGCAGGAGCATCTGACCGGGAGAGATGTCAAAGAGACAACAGCTGCCTTCTGCAGAGGTGGTGGAGCCTTGACTGGCTGAAATGGCATGCGTGCCACTGGCCGCTGCTGCTGCTGCAGCGGCAGGATGGACCACCACATCTGAGCCACGTTTCCTCCCAGGCCACCGGATGGTGACGCTGCATGTGTTGACGCAGGCCGTGTGCCAACGTTAGCTCCCTGGCCACACGCTTCACTTTCTGCCCACAGATTCTACATATACCCATATTCGGCTCCTCCGGTGTCTTAGCAAAGAACTGCCACACCGCCGAGTAGCTGAATTTAACCGCCAACGCTCCGCACTGAGTGACTACTGCCGCCGCTGCCTCGCTGAGCCCCTGTGCCCTACTGTCTTGGACCTGCGAAGCGGGTTTTCTACCCCGTGGCCGCTTGCTCCCGACCTCACACTGCTGCTACCCTGCTGACTCACGCCACAACAACCCACTTGCTGGCTGCGCCGCTGCCTGACGTCGCAACGCTGACGCCCTCTTCTCCTGACGATGATGAAGCCCTTGCTTCACCCGGCTCCCAATGCGTCGGCTACTTCATTTTCTATTTGTGTTTCTTGGTCACTACTGTCCTGATCACCGTCTTGGTAAGCCGAGGCTGACCTCTCACCACATGACCTCCCATGCCACTCCTCCACATCTATACTTTGCCGCCTACTGCAAGAAGCTGGGGATATTGGCCCCATTTCTTCGCTGCCAAGTAGCTGCTGACTGCCCTCCTCAAATTGTTCATCCTCGCTATATAGTGGCGCTGAGCCCAGACCACATAGTAGATCCCTGGCTGAGGGAACTGGATGGGACAGAGGCGGGCTGAGGACAGGTGAGGGCCGCTGACCCGCTCCCGGGCCATGCCAACTAAGTGTTGTGTCTGGGTTCCCACCGACTCTTGGCTGGGTTGTCAGATGTCATCTGGGAGGAAGAGGATGACCTAGTCAACCAATCAAGAACCCTTGGGTTGCTGAACAACACACGGCCGCTAGATGACAGCGGCAGTTGTGGCCTCACCGAGTGACCCCTGCTGCGACGTCCCCTTGCTGTGCTGCGACCTGGGCCCGTTTCAGAAATGTTTGTGCCACTGCCACTCGCAGTTGCAGAGCCTGCCACCTCTCTGTCTGACATACTGTTTGTTCTAAAATGTACAGACACTGTTTGATGAAGCTATCTGTATATGATAAATATACACCCTGTTTTTGACTCCAAATGAACCCAGTAACAAGCTTGGGTAACCCTTGGATATAAATTGCGCTCCACAAATGGCCAGGAAAAATTTACTTGTATGTGTCGTTTACAAGCACTGTGTGTTTTACTAAATGTAAAAGCACAAACAGGCTTAATTAACCTTCGCTTGTGAATTATGCTACAAGAAAAATGTATATATTTCGGTGTTGAAAAAGACGGTTTATTTTTGTCAGCACAGCAGCAAAACAACGCTTAATTAACCCCTGGATGTAAATTGCGCAATAGAATTGAGCCACCACAAACTAGTAGCTTTGTAGCGTGTTACAATGGTGTATTTTCTACGCCACACAACAAGAGATTAAATTGTAATTAACTTTTGCTTGTGAATTAGGCTACCAAAAAAAATATATATATTTGGCGTTGAAAAAGACGGTTTATTTTTGTCAGCACAGCAGCAAAACAACGCTTAATTAACCCCTGGATGTAAATTGCGCAATAGAATTGAGCCACCACAAACTAGTAGCTTTGTAGCGTATTACAATGGCGTATTTTCTACGCAACACAACAAGAGATAAAATTGTAATTAACCTTTGCTTGTGAATTAGGCTACCAAAAAAAAAATATATATTTGGCGTTGAAAAAGACGGTTTATTTTTGTCAGCACACCAGCAAAACAACGCTTAATTAACCCCTGGATGTAAATTGCGCAATAGAATTGAGCCACCACAAACTAGTAGCTTTGTAGCGTGTTACAATGGCGTATTTTCTACGCCACACAACAAGAGATAAAATTGTAATTAACCTTTGCTTGTGAATTAGGCTACCAAAAAAAAAAATATATATTTGGCGTTGAAAAAGACGGTTTATTTTTGTCAGCACACCAGCAAAACAACGCTTAATTAACCCCCTGGATGTAATTGCGCAATAGAATTGAGCCACCACAAACTAGTGGCTTTGTAGCGTGTTACAATGGTGTATTTTCTACGCCACACAACAAGAGATAAAATTGTAATTAACCTTTGCTTGTGAATTAGGCTACCCAAAAAAAATATTAATATTTGGCGTTGAAAAAGACGGTTATTTTTGTCAGCACACCAGCAAAACAACGCTTAATTAACCCTGGATGTAAATTTGCGCAATAGAATTGAGCCACCACAAACTAGTAGCTTTGTAGCGTGTTACAATGGTGTATTTTCTACGCCACACAACAAGAGATAAAATTGTAATTAACCTTTGCTTGTGAATTAGGCTACCAAAAAAAATATATATATTTGGCGTTGAAAAAGACGGTTTATTTTGTCAGCACACCAGCAAAACAACGCTTAATTAACCCCTGGATGAAATTGCGCAATAGAATTGAGCAGCCAAAAATAAGTGGTATTTGTATGTAAAAACCTGTTCTTTAAATGAATACAACAGGAACTGGCTTAGATCCCACTTGGATATTGAATTATATATGCAGCTGCAGTGGACGCACACTGGATTTCAGATCCAATACCCCAAAAAATCAGAAATAGAACATTCAGAGAACAGTCTCTGAGACAAGCTGAGACACCCCACAAAAATCGCTGTGTAAAAATCAGTTCTTCAGAAAGCGCTATCACCCGCAGCAGCACCTTCCCTATCAGAACAGTGAGAGGTGTGTGAGCTCCCAGAGGCGCGCTCGGTCTTATATAGTGCGGTGACGTCACAGAATCCCGCCGGTCTCTGATTGGCTTCATCTCTGCACATGTCATGCAGGCTATGCCCTTCTTCCTCCCAGAGTGCTTTGCCCCATGTAACGCCATGTGCTCGCAGCCATTTTATCAATGAAAAGCACACTTCGTTCCCGCGAATCACCCCAAAGTTCGATTTCGTTACGAACCGAAGTTTTCCTGAAATTCTAAACGAATTCCACTTCGTTAGAATCGATTCGCCCATCTCTATTGGAGATCAATCTGTCATGATTAAGTAAGAATCATACCACAGGACACTTTAAAAGGAGGCTGGTGCTTGGCATCATTGTTTCTCTTCTGTTAACCATGGTTATCTCTAAAGAAACACGTGCAGTCATCATTGCACTGCACAAAACTGGCCTAGCAGGGAAGAGTATCGCAGCTAGAAAGATTGCACCTCAGTCAACAATCTATCGCATCATCAAGGAATTGAAGGAGAGAGGTTCCATTGTTGCCAAAAAGGCTCCAGGGCGCCCAAGAAAGACCAGCAAGCGCCAGGACCGTCTCTTAAAAGTGTTTCAGCTTCGGAATCGGACTACCAGCAGTGCAGAGCTTTCTCAGGAATGGCAGCAGGCAGGTGTGAGTGCATCTGCACGCACTGTGAGGCGGAGACTCATGGAGCAAGGCCTGGTGTCAAGGAGGGCATCAAAGAAACCAATTCTCTCCAGAAAAAAACATCAGGGACAGACTGATATTCTGCCAAAGGTACAGGGAGTGGACTGCTGAGGACTGAGGTAAAGTCATTTTCTCAGATGAATCCCCTTTCCGAATGTTTGGAACATCTGGAAAACAGCTTGTTCGGAGAAGACAAGGTGAGCGATACCACCAGTCTTGTCTCATGCCAATTGTAAAGCATCCAGAAACCATTCATATGTGGGGTTGCTTCTCAGCCAAGGGAATCGGCTCTCTAACAGTCTTGCCTAAAAACACACCCATGAATAAAGAATGGTCCCAAAGAATGTCCTCCAAGAGCAACTTCTCCCAACCGTCCAAGAGCAGTTTGGTGATCAACAATGTCTTTTCCAGCATGATGGAGCACCTTGCCATAAAGCAAAGGTGATAACTAAATGGCTCAGGGAGCAAAACAGAGATTTTGGGTCCATGGCCTGGAAACTCCCCAGATCTTAATCCCATTGAGAACTTGTGGTCAATCATCAAGAGACGGGTGGACAAATAAAAACCAACAAATTGTGGCAAAATGCAAGCATTGATTGTGCAAGAATGGACTACTATCAGTCAGGATTTGGTCCAGAAGTTGATTGAGAGCATGCCAGGGAGAATTGCAGAGGTCCAGAAGAAGGGTCAACACTGCAAATATTGACTTGCTGCATTAACTCATTCTAACTGTCAATAAAAGCTTTTGCTAATCATAATATGATTGCACTTGTATTTCTGTATGTAAATAAAAACATCTGACAAACACACATGAAAACCAGAGGGCAACAGATCAAAACTTTTGGCCATGACTGTATGCCTGGAGAGAAGTGACATGTCACTTCTTCCCGGCGTTTACGCGCCGTGGATAATAGAAGTGAATGGGGCCGGCCCCCCGCGCTTTAGAAGTACGCACTGGCTAGAGCGTACTTCTAAAACACCCAGCGTATTGCGGTGCGTACAGTACACGCCGCAATACGCCATGTGAACATACCCTAACACTGTATTCTTATGAAGTGGTCAGATGAATGTTTTCTGACTTTAATTTTTTTTTCGGTGGCAGGTTAGGTTTAAAATGTATGTCCTCTCTCCAGTAAATTTATTTTAGCTGATCCATGTAAAACAACCTTGTAAAACAAGATCATATTATACAAGACATGAGTCAATTAGCACAATTACCACTATGCTTCCACCAACCTGCCTACACCATATACAGGCTGTAGGGTCATCCATAGTCGGTAATGTACATCCTGACTGTTGATTTAAGCTCTAGACACAGGCACTTGAAACGAGGACATGTAAACAAATGCTCAAACACTAGTGGGTGCTAAGAGCTCCCATTAAACAGGTTCCAGAGATTGAGGGATTATATCCTGTTCCTGACTCCCAGCTAAAGATCACATTCTGGAGAGTCATTGGCTTCACAGCCCTTCCTGATTGTTTTTGTACGCTGGGCAAGTCACTTTTGTTTTTACTAACACTTTTAGCCATTTGTGCTACATGAATTGCAGATTGAAAACAGGCCTAGTGTCCAAAGAATCCGTCAGCAGTGCTGACGGACTCCATCTTATTGGCTGAACTACTTTAGTTTAATGCAAGCTGCTGCAGTGCATTCTGGGAAGTTCTACATCCGATTACAGTAAAGAGTAATTAGAGTAAACATCAATAAACCAAACTGAACTAGGAAAGGATACTTCAGCTTGTTGGCTCCGTAGCCTTCAGAATTATGAATATAACTCTGAATGGGATTGAACTTTATTCCAAGATGTAACCGTGGATCAGTACAAGATAAGAAAGGATACATACAGGGTGACTGGAAAAAAAAAAGCTGGTGCTTGTAGTTCAAGAAACTGAAAATCAAAGCAAAACTAGATGTTTCCCATAGCAACTAATCCCAGCACAGCTTTCATTTTCAAGAATCAAATAATAATCATTTCTGTCCAAAGTATTGGTTGTGTATATATTATATGCTTCAAGCGCTGAACCGGTCTTTATTTTAGGAGTGGCGGTGTGTAATATCCCTTCAGCAGCTGTAGAGGAGACGGCAGATTCTACAATCTGCCATATTCTGAATCTGTATCGGAGGAACACCTGGCTGTATCAGGCACTGCGAGAGGGGACAAGAGTACACAGCGTGGAACAGATAAGAGAGGTGGCATCTGGGGCAGCTCGTGTTCGAGGAGAGACTCTGGGCTTGATAGGATTTGGTAAGTGATAAACTATAGACTTTACCAAGTGATACAGATCAATCTATTCATGGTTAAAATACTCATGTTGTAATGAATTTGCCCTCTAAGCCTTTGTAGTTGATGAGTGGGGCAGTTAGGAACATGGGCAATGTTGTGCAATTGGATAAATATTGTCATGTAGCACCCAAATAATTATCCTTATTGTCCAGGTAAGGTTGGGTTCACACTGCGCTTGTGTCTCAGTTGGGACCTCCATTGCGGGTACTAGTTTGGATGCCTGAAAAAAGCATCCTGACAGAACCTGTGATGGATTTATAGGGAACAAAAGGGCAAATGTAGTCACTTTTGGACTTCGTTTGCTCTTTTTCCCGATTGTAAACACTTTCTTTGCCTGTCAAATAGCACTATTTGGGGAAGCATTTATGTTTGGGAAACTGAGCAAACGTAGTCCAAAAGTAAAGACGTTTGTCCCTTTTGTTCCCTATGGATCTGTCAAGATACAAGCCCATTCCCAGCCTTTATTTTTGTAGTGTTCAAAAAACACTGCATAGAGTTTCTAATTAAATAATGTCATAAAGACCCAGATAAATATTGTTACAGCAACCAGATGAGCCCAGAAAGCTAGTAGAATTTTCTGGCATTGAAAATGTTGCCTCCTTTTTGACCTATGGTTAGAAGGGGTTATTGATATCTTTGTTGGTTTAAAATAATGAAAAGGTTAAAGGTAATACCTCAAGTCGCTATGCTATTGAAAGGTCAGTTGCAACATCTATGGTGGTCAAAGTTAGTTGAGAGGTTAACGTAACAATCTTGGTGGTCTAGCAAAGGGGTTATCTCCCTAAGATTACCCCTATTTAAAATATCAGCTGATCACCTTGGTGATCAGCCGTGGAAACTACCAGAAGTGTTTGGGCAGACACTGTCATATTACATGCTGGCCATTGTGTGAATAGCAGTCCATGTAATACAAAGATGGTTTAATACTGCCCAAAGAATTGATTGGCCATCCTTTTGGCTTTCACTGTAAGGCTGCGTCCACATGACTCAAAACACTTGTCGGATTTGGAATCCGAAAACCGCATTGCCCGATTGAGTATTTTGACTCATTTTTCAGTGTGGAATTTGGATGTTATTTTCCGCCAGATTTGCAGGCAGAAAACGAGTCCTATTCATCTCTATTGGGTTTTGGACACGGATCCAACATAGAGATGTTTGGGACACGTTTTTTGACCGAGAATCCGGCAAAAAGACTGACCATGTTCCAAGTTTTTTTTTGCAAAAAAGTGTTTTTGCAATCCAACCTACTGAAAATGTGAGTCGTGTGGACTACCACTTAGATTTTCAATTGAGGTCTTGGGGATGCTTTTACAAACTGATTTATACTGTTTTTAAAACCCAAGTCCACGTAAGAATCAAATGGTAAAAGCATGTCATGTTAACAGGCCATGAAGTAACATTTCTGATGGTTTAAAGTAGTTAATTTATTGCTGGTGTTTTGAGAGGCTTACTCATCTCTCCAGTATTGCCCTTGTTAATAGTGACAAGAAGTTGAGCACCATTGGCTGATTATAGTTGGCTACCTTTTACCCTTTGCTACATATTTCTATCCCATATCCTGGACTGATCTATCACTGAACAGCCGCTAAGTTTGTTCTATTAATCAGGCAGAGCAGTTCATGAGCGCTCTGCTTATTAGGACACATGATAGAAAGGATTTATTTATTAGCCTGTTCCTAAATATAACCCCGTGCCTGCTTCTCGGATGTCTTTATGAATACTACATACAACGTTTTGTATATTTTACATTACTAACTTAATATTTGTTGTTTAGCCATTTCTCTTCTCTTTAATCCATATCTTGATATTTATAGCACAGTGGGATGTAAATTGTGAAAGAGTTCAGTTATTAAACCTGGCTTTTTTGTCCGTAATCTCTAATCCTCTGTACTCTGCAGATTATGTGTTCTTAGCACTCACTGCACATAATTGGCTAAACTGCTCTAGATAGAACACTTGCTTGACATTTAGTTGAGACTCACTGTCAGATTGTGCTGCACTAAGATATTAGTAATATTCCCTAAGGTTCGGTTCAGCTTGATCGACTGAGTCCATATATGTTGGCCCAGGGAGAGTACATATTTTGTGATAATTAATATAACCTGTTTTGTAAGAGATTGGTGACAAAGTAAAATGCTGGTTCATTAAGAGATTAGATATAAACACATGACAAAATTGTCAGTATCCTTCCATTAAAGATGGGAAGAAAAACCCATGATGGTCACTGAAATGGCATGAAACTGACAAAAGTAATAATAGATTTACAGAAAATGAACTAATGAAAGTCAGATATTGCTTCTGAATTGTGGTTCAGCTGAAAAAAATTTAAAAATGAACTAAATGTCAATTATTGTGATTATGCACCTTCTTTTTTAGGAGACCTTCCATGTCTCCCTTTTTTGTATGAAGGATTTTATGTCTTTTTCTTTTCAATAATGCTTCCTTTGAATCATAAAAAAATGAACTAGTGAAACCAGCCTGGACAAAAATTGTACCCTTAATTTAATATTTTGTTGCATAATCCTTTAAAACAATAGTTGGAAACAAACTATTTCTATAACTCTCAATGAGGCTTCTGCACCTGTCCACAGGTATTTTAGCCCACTTATCGTGTGCAAACTGCTCCAGCTGTCTCCTATTTGAATGTGCCTTCGCCAGCCTGCATGTTTCGGCTCTTTCCACAGATGTTCAACAGGATTTAGGGCTCATAGAAGCCATTTCAGAATAGTCCAATGCTTTGCTTTTGGCCATTCTTGGATTTTTTTTTTTAGCTGTTATGTTTTGGGTGATTATCATATTGGAGGACCCATGACCTGCAACTAAGACTAAACTTTCTAACCCTGGGCAGCACATTTCACTCCAAAATGCCTTAATAGTCTTGAGATTTCATTCTACACTGCACTGATTCAAGACACCTTGGGACTGATGCAGCAAAGCTGCCCCAAAACATAACCGAACCTGCTCCATGTTTCACAGTAGGCACAATGTTCTTTTCTTTGTATGGTCCAATTTTCTGTCTGTGAACATAGCGCTGATGTGACTTGCCAAAAAGCTCCAGTTTTGTCTCATCCGTTTAAAGGACATTTTAACAGAAGCTTTGTGGCTTTTCAATATGCATTTTTTGGAAAATTCCAGGATCGCTTTTTTATTATTTACTTTCAACGGTGGTTTTCTTCTTGGTCTTCTTCCATTAAGTCCACTTTGGCAAAGACAGATGGTGCATTATGACACTAATGTACCTTGATCTTGGAGTTCACCTCTAATTTCTTTGAAAGTTGTTCTGGGCTCTATGGTTACCATTTGTATTAGCCATCTCTTTTAATTTGTCATCAATTTTCCACATTCAAGGAGGTTGGCTACAGTCCCATTGACATTATGTCTGAATAATATGTGCAGCTGTAGCCTTATAGCCTTTCCCTTTAATATGTTTGTGAATAATATTTTTTCTAATCTCCTGAGACAACTCTCACCTTACCTTTCTTTAGTCACGTTCTGTATGGTACACACCATGATGCCAAACGGCACAATGACTACTTTTCTCCCTTTTAGCAGGCAGAGCGACTGATTACAAGTTGAAAGGCACCTGTGATGCTAATTACAGAACACATCTTAGGCCATGTTCACACGGCTTAAAACGGCCCATTCATTACGGTAATTCACAGTTCTCATAGAGAACTATGGATTACGTCTCCTCTCCCCGCCCGGCGAAGCCGCCGGGCGGGGAGATAATTGACATGTGAAGTACCAGCGGCGTATACGCGCCGCTGGCAATTCAAGTCTGTGTCGGCGAAGGCCGGCCCCCTGCTCAGTCCCCCGCTCCCGCCCCGCCCCCGGTCACACGGAGTAATTGCGGGGCGTAATTACGCCCTGCAAATACACCGTGTGAACATAGCCTTAGTGGGCTTTCACACAACGCAGTTTTGGTGCAGTTTTAACTGCGCTTCAATTAAACTGCCTTTATTACTAGCAAGCTTCTTTCACTTATCTAAACTGTTGGAAAGTGAGGAATCAATTAGTGTGTTTGTAATTCACAAGACTTCACACACAGTAATTAATTACTTGCTTGAAATACCTTTCCGAACAATTTAGACAACTGAAAGAAGCTTGCAGATAACAAAGGCAGTTTAATTGGAGCTCAGTTAAAACTGCACCAAAACTGCGCTGTGTGAAAGCACCCTTAGTTTAACATGTCCTTATGGTCAAATTATTTGAAATCATTTCTAGGGGTGCCATCAGTTTTGTCCAGGACAGCTTCATTAGGGGTTTTTTTTTCCAGTGGAATAACAATTCAAATGAAATGTCTTATTTTCATTAGTTGATTTTCAGTAAATGTAACGGACAATATCAAGTGATTTCAGTGACCATTGTGAGTCTTTCCTTTCACGTGTGTACAAATCAAAGCTGTTTGTGTGTGGATTGTTGGAGTATGCTTTAGTAGATTACTATCCGTGGTGAGTATAGTTCAGCTGACGCCTCCTCTCCCGGTGATGTTTCTCTCACAGGTCGTGTAGGACAGGCAGTTGCTGTAAGGGCCAAGGTGTTTGGCTTCAATGTTATCTTTTATGACCCATACCTGCAGGACGGGACAGAGCGCTCGCTGGGTGTGCAGAGGGTGTACACACTGCAGGACTTGCTTTACCAAAGCGACTGCGTGTCTCTGCACTGTAACCTGAATGAACACAACCACCACCTTATTAACGACTTTACAATCAAACAGGTAAGTAATGTTCACAATATACATCTGATTACCTTTCATTCATTCTTCCTTTAGTGCTCTTTATGGAGGGTTAATTAAGCATTCGCATTACAGTAGGTACATTTTAAGGACCTGCACTATAGGTAAGCGGTTCCACTGCTTAGTTTTATATTTCTTAAACTGCTCTGGTAAAATGAAAGCTACACTGTGAGTGTCTGCTATGTGAACAAAAAGAATTAAAAAAAAATAAATAAATAAATAAATCTGTCCCATTTTTTTTTGTGCCGATGACCACTGCATAAGAACCATTGCTTCTTCCGGTGTTGTAGTATTCAACATACAGCTCGAATTATATGGATTGGATTACTAATAGAATGTGACCAAAAGCAGCAATCTACTTGAACTAGTAAAACAGAAACAGTTGTACTGTTGAGATTTTTTAATATTCAATAAACATCTACAGTACAGGGAGAAAAAGCTTGGTACTGTTGTTATTAGATAGATTGTGTATATCCTTAAAAGGGTTGTCTCACTACATCGATTCATCTTACCGGAGTCCTGTTTTATCAGTTTCATTATTGAATTCAGGGGCAGTTTAGTGGCTACTACTGGACTGCAGTGATAAGCTGCTGAGGACACCAGGTCTGTAGCTATAGCGACCAGCACTGGTAGCCTATGAGGAGAGATTGAACAGGTCTGTAGCTATAGCGACCTGAGCAGCTGATGCAGCCCATACAAGAGGGGATATCTCAGAATAGGTAGGATACTGTTAATGAATACATATTGCAAAGTGACTTGTTTTTACAAGATCTTTAACATAAAAACCAATCCTTGTAGTGAGACAACCCCTTTAATTGTGACTTGGATAAAAATTAGATCACATTTTGTTATTAAGCAATGCACAAGTTTTGGTAATTCTAAGGCTAGGTCTACACAGCACAGGTTTTCTCCGATGGTGCCCTGGGCTACATAGATAGCACAGGGGGTGACATTTTGAAATTTGCTGTGTAGACCTAGCCTAAGGGGTTCCATTACTTTGTTTTGCACTGTAAGTATCAAGTTTTACGTTGTGGAAGTTGTGAAAGTTGTTTAGGTAAATAGACACCAGAGTTCATATTTCTACTTAAAGGGAATGTATATATTGTTAATTAAATTGTTGGGCTGCAATACTAGTAACAGTTCATTCCTGTATTGTGGGTCTTGACACCGCATTAGGTGGTTTGTGCTTTATTACAGCTAGAATTGGCATTTATGGATAGAGAAGTGTCAATACTTATACAGTATCCAGAAGGCAATGGAGTATATGCCCTCTCCTAGAGACCAGGGAGTTAGAGGGAACTGCATCCAGGGCCTTACATGTGTCTATAGTGTTGCTATGCTACCTTATTGAGGCCTGCAGCTATATAAAGCTGTCATCCCCATCCTCTGATGACAGTAGAGCTGAAAAATTAACCGAAGAAATAAGAAAATATCAGCTTACTAAGTATGTTACTGTGGCCAAAGTGAAGACTATTTGAGGATTTATTTTGTTTTGATAAACACCCAAAAATATAACAAAAAAAAAAAAAAAAAGCTTAACTGCACAGATAGCAACTAGACGGGCTTGGAGTGACTCAAAAAGGTCCTGGTTGTTTATCACCAGTATCTGGAGCCATGCTGACTGCAGTGCATTGCACAGCTGCTGGAGGGTACGTGGAAGAGAATTCAAAGAGCGAATACAACGATCAGTCAAGATGGCCCCATAAATTCTCACGTGGGTTCAAGTCTGGAAAATCGGGGGGCCAGTGTAGTACTTGGAAGTCTTGATCATGCTCTTCCAACCAATGTCGTACATTTCTAGTCGTGTGGCATGTTGCATTGTCTTGCTGGGAGATCCCAACCACCCCAGGAAATACAATTGGCATGTATTGGTGTATCTAACCTGCAATGATGAATTCATAGCCAAATTGGTTAAGAATGGCTTCCACATGGATGAGCGGGCCCAGAGAATGCCACTAAAGCATTCCTTAGACCATATACACAACAATTAAATTCAGATTGCCTACAATTGCTACCGTTAACACTTCACCCAACTACGGTTGACCTCTGCTGAGTTTGCCAGATAGACATCTTTTGCTCCTTAATTTAAAAAAATATATCTCTGTTCTCCATAGCAATACAAACACCCCATTGTGCTGCTCCTTAAAGTTATCCTACTGTTCCACTCAGTAGAGAGTCTGTCCTATACATTTCCACAAATGCTCAAGAATCGCAAACTACCAATTTTAGTGTCATACCCATTCCCCCAAGTAGATAGTGTGTGTTAGGGCTATGCAGTAAGAGCACCAAAAATTGTCATACGCATAATGGTCCCGAAACATACCAACACAGTACCCCCAAAAATAGTGCCACACATTTAGGACCCCACAGCAGATTTGGTGCTGTTCACAAACTGCCTTTCAGTAAAAGGTGCTGTACATATAAATCTCGTTTACCAAACAGTGTCCCACACAGTAAATGGTTTCATACAGAAAGTTCCCACCAAAGTTCCCAATTGTAAAAAGCACTACAGTATTGTATGTCCCAAAGTAGCTCATATAACATAATCATATAGTGCTTTCCCCAGTGTTCCATATAAAATTGTACCATAAAATATCACACATTTAAATATGCTACATACAATAATTCTGTATAAAAGCACCTCCCCCCCAAAAAAAAAAAAAAAAACAATTTAAATTTCTAGTAAATACCCAATAATGCCCCATGTACAGTTGAAACCAGAAGTTTACATACACTGTATAAAAAGACACGTATGCATGTTTTTTTCATCTGACATGAAATCCTCTTTATGTTTGCCAAATGCCGGAATAATGAGAGAGAGATAATTTTTAAGGCATTTTTATTACTTTCTGCAAAAAGTCAAAAGTTTACATACACTAGGATTACTATGCCTTTAAACAATTTTTGACAGCCCATATGATGATGTCATGTCTTTGAAAGCTTCTGATAGGTTTATTGTCATCATCTGAGTTAGAGACACATCTGTGGATGTATTTTAAAACACACCAGAAACACACTGCTTCTGTGTGTAACATAATGGGAAAGACTAAAGATAACAGCCAATATATCAGGAAAAGAATTGTGGACTTGCCCAAGTCTGGTTTATCCTTGGGTGCAATTTCCAGATACCTGAAGGTGCCTCATTCATCTGTATAAACAATTATACACAAGCACAAACAAGATGGGAATGTCCAGCCATCATACTGCTCAGAAAGGAGACAGGTTCTGGGTCTCGGAGATGAAAGTGCTTTGGTCTGACATGTGCATATCAACTCAAGAACAAAAGCAAAAGACCTTGTGAAGATGCTGGCGGAAGCTGGTAAGATTGTGTCATTATCCAAAGTGAAACGAGTACATCTATCAACATGGGCTGAAAAGCCACTCTGCCAGGAAGAAGCTATTAATCCAAAAGAAACATATAAAAGCCAGATTAATGATTAAAAATGCACAGAGGAACAAAGACTTACATTTTTGGAGACGTGTCCTGTGATCTGATGAAACTAAAATTGAACTGTTTGGCCATAATGACTAATGTTACATTTGGAGAGAAAAGTGAGAAGCTTGGAAGCCTAAGAACACCATCCCAACTGTGAAACACAGGTGTGGCAGCATCATGTTGTGGGTTTGTTTTGCTGCAGGAGGGACTGGTGCACTTCACAAAATAGATGGCATCATGAGGAAAGATGATTATATGGCAATACTGAAGCAACATCTCAAAATATCAGCCAGGAAGTTAAAGCTTGGGCGGAAATGGGTCTTCCAAATGGACAATGATCTGAATCATATTGCCAGACTGATTACAAAGTGGCTTACGGATAACAAAGTCAATGTTTTGGAGTGGCAATCACAAAGTCCTGATCTCAATCCTATTGAAAATGTATGGGCAAAGCTGAAAAGGAAGGAGCGAACAAGGCGACCTACAAACATGGCTCAGTTACACCAGTTCTGTCCGGAGGAATGGGCCAAACTTCCTACAAACTATTGTGAGAAGTTTGTGGAAGGATTTCCAAAATGTTTGACCCAAGTCATATAGTTTAAGGGAAATGCTACCAAATACTAATAAAATGTATTAAACTTTTGACTTTGACAGAAAGTAGTAAGAATGCCTTGAAAAATGCTCTCATATTATTCTGACATTTAGCAAATTATAAATAATTTTGGTAATCCCATTTGACATAAAATGGGTAAGGCTTACTCTGATTTCATGTCAGATAACGAGAAAAATATGCAGATGTGATAAAAATAAGCAGACAGGGAAGGCAAAAAAGATACAAACATACATGCATATGCCCAGTGCCTGAGACACTTGCCCTCCGGTAACTAGAGTGAAATACAGCTCCTAGGTATACAGGGAATATTTATACTGTTTTAGTGTCAAATCACATTCTCATAACTATAGGCTATGCTTTGTCTGCAGATGAGGCAGGGTGCTTTCCTGGTGAATACGGCACGTGGGGGTTTAGTAGATGAAAAAGCTTTGGCTCAGGCACTGAAGGAAGGCAGAGTCAGAGGAGCAGCTCTAGATGTTCACGAGTCGGAACCTTTCATGTGAGTATTACTTATTCAACTCTTTGGGGATTACTTTTAATATACATTTAGGACCTATGGTGGTCATTAGAAATGTTGGTGGTCACAAAGGAATTGCTGTGTAAAATTGATAAAGATCCAACTGCTGTGACCACTTCACAGACTGATGGGATATTCTGGTGATATAATCTCAATCTTCAAAACTTCAGAGCCTGTAATTGTATTTGTGAGTGTTCTAAAATCATTTCCTGTACCTTTTTAGATATGCTCAGGGTCCACTAAAGGATGCCCCCAACCTGATCAGCACCCCACATACGGCATGGTACAGTGAGCAGGCATCCCTGGAGATGAGGGAAGCTGCAGCTACTGAAATGCGCAGAGCTGTCACAGGTAAGGTGATTACCTAATCTTCAATGTGGCAAAATAGCAAGGTTTTAAAAGGTGTATTTCGCACAAGCAGAAGGGCAGAGAAAGTGTTATCAGTAGTACCGAATCTTAAACCCCTTAAGGAAACAGCTAGTTCTGCATTTCTGGACGCAGCCCCATTTTTCATATCAAGCATGTGTCAATGTATGTAGCCATAACTGTGTAATGTTTTTAATTTTCCAATTATTTATTACATATGTACATTATTTTGGTAGCAACTTTTGTCATCTGTTTTGTGTTTACTTAAAGAAACAAATTGCGGCTTTTTAATTTTAGGTCATCGGCTTCTTAAATGAATAATGATACCATAGATACCATAAGGAAAGTTAATATGTCTTCTTTATGTAGGAATTATTTTTATTTCTTAGAATAAGGCTTATTAAGTTTCAACATTTTTCAAGAACATCTGAAAACATTTTATTTTGGCACCAACTGAGTTCTGAATTGGCTTTGAGGGATATAGTTTGTAAAATGGGGTGATTTCTTCAAAGTTTTAGCATGTCATTAAATGTAACCCCTTAGATATTTTACTGGAATTAAAGCAAATTAGAGATACAATTTTAAATGCCATATGTGGCCCTGGTGTGTAGTTTAGCTCAAATATGGGCTTTAGAAATAAAGAAGCACCTTGTGGATTTTAGTGCGTCATCATTATTATTATTAGAGGTTTGCTGAGGCTTTGAGGTGCCAAAAGGTAAGACGTATCCCATTTTGGAGACTTTGCCCCTATAAGATTTCATTTAGGGGTATACTAAGCTTTTTACAGAATCTATAGAATTTGGTCATGAAAATCTATTTATTTTTTCCAATAACGTAATTTTTTTTTTTTTTTTTTTTTAAATGTTTCATTTTCAAAAGGTATAATAATATTTTTGCAGGATGAATAGATTATATATATATATATTATATATATATATATATATATATATATATATATATATATATATATATCTCACACAATGTATTACAAAATGTAAAAAACAGCAATCGAGAGACCTATGAAACTCAAAACGGTATCAATGAAGTCTATTCATCCTGCAAAAAAGTGTTATTATAATATATATAATATTTTTTATTTTTACTTGTTCCACTAGGGGACTAGATTAGCAATTGCTTGATCACTGTTAGAGTACATTACAGTACAGGATTGTGCCACTGGTCAGTCAGCATGTTATGCATCACAGACAGGAAGTCTTTGTTAGGTCTTCGGGCTGTCATGACAACTATCGGCACCCTGTGATCGCACTTTGGGGTGCCAATGGGGACATAGGGAACCGCTTCCCTGTTAAACCCCTTAAATGCACGTTCAAGTGTGGCATCTACAGAGTTAGATGTCCGTGACAATTTGTTTTTAAACTCTCATTCAAAGAGCTGTAACTTTTCATTTTTCCATCTATATAGTCATATGAAGGCATGTTTTTCAGACAAGTTGTATTTTTTGGTACCATTTAACCTACCATTTTATTGTATATAAAAAGCCCCCCAAAAAAAAACAATATAAACCTGTGTTCTGGAGGTTGATGGGGTTATTTAATGTCAATACCGAATTTATTTACTTTTTATTATGCTTTACTACTGTGGTATATACAAATTAATAACTTTCATGCAATTTGCTTTATCATTTTCCAGACACCTGCAGATGCAGTGATAACAATTATGATTTCTTATAATAAATGGGAAGAAAGGAGGTTTAAAAAAAATTAAATAAATATATATATATATTTAATTTAAATCTCCTTTTCTTTTTTCTCTGTGGCGCAAGTAGTACTTCAGCGGACATACACCGCCTAAGATATCATGTTTTTCCAGGCCAACACAAGTGCAAATAGGATTGGGATTAAATTTCAGGTTTGACTGGATGTTATCTTCCAGTAACATATGGCAGCCACTGTGGAGTACACGTCATTTTTGGTGGTTTCACTTGATTATTGCTTCCATATGGTAGGAAACTGTCTAGCAAGGAACCCTGTTTTCTCCAGCATCTGTGATGTACATTTACAGTGTGGATGACATTATCATTCTGTTTTCTACTTATACTTTGATTTATATTCCAAAAGGTCGAATTCCAGACAGTCTTAGAAATTGCGTGAACAAAGAATTTTTAGTCGCATCAACACAGTGGCCTACAATTGAGCAAACTGGGACCAATGTGGATCTAAATGGAACCACCTACAGGTAAGTTCTCATTATTATACTGTTAGTTTTACATTATTATACTGTTAGTTTTACAAAGAAATTTGTTTCAAAATTAAAAAACAAACAAAAACCATTGCTACTTAAAGAGTGGCGTTCTACACAGATACAATCAGCACCTACATTCCATAGTTATAGTTCAGAAACTTGTAACCACAATGCTTATGAATCAATGTGGATACTGCCCCTAAAACTGACCGAACATCTCTCATAGGAAATGTTTTTATTGTAGCAGGTATTTAATGCAAAAAAAGCCATATTTTGTTTAGAATTTATTCTAGGTGTGATGAGCAGCAACTACTGACAAGTGCCCCACCTTTGTTTCTTTAGATCGGTGTGTGTGCAGCCTCTCCAGGGAGAGAAGCGTTGATCACTGCTTCCATCATGTACGTACCGGATACTACATTTACAGCATGGAAAAGCATTTGCCTATGTTCTGATGTTGCTGTTGTGTATTTGTCACATTACCTAGACAAAAGGAGCCTTAAAATATATGTGTCCTATAATATGTTCTAGCATATTTTAGTAATAGTGGGCTGTGGTAGTTACATAAATAAAATGACCCATCTTCATCTTTTGACTTAATATCCAGCTCAATGGGCGGCTACTGCAGACTGGGGAATCATGGGACTCAGGTGATGGTTTTTGGTGGAGGACCTACCCGAAACGGACATTTATAGCAGATTCTGGAGGAAAATAAATAAATAATATTGTCTTATATGGTAATTATTCCTACAGAGTTCCAAATCCTTAGCTTAATACACAACCATAGTGGATTTAAAAAAATGGCAGCCTATGGATAAAGAAGTGTTCGCAGCTTCAACAAACCTCTTTTGTTAGCTTCCTGTAACAATGACTGCAGGCTGCCAGCAATGTTGTATTAACTACACTTATTGATGCACACAAAAAAGGAATAAATAACACACTCCAATAATCAGGGCCATCTTAACAACATTATGGGCCCCTGGGCATAGTAGTGGGTCCTTCCCAAGCCTCTAGCCATATCCAAATGTGATACCAAACGAGGCCAGGCCTCTAATCACCGCCAAGCACACTCACATCATGATGCTACTCACATCTTGTAGGAAGCCTGCGCCTACAAGATTAATTCCTAGGACAGGGAGCCGATGACTCCAAACTCCAACATGGTTTTTTACCATGGTTTCTACGGACGTACAAACGGTTAAATATGCAACCCCAACCCAGGGCATATGTTCTGGATTACCAGGAAATACATTCACCCCATAAGGGCCCCTATGATTGTGGGGCCCCCGGGCAACTGCCTAATGTGCCCAATGGATAAGATGGCTCTGTCAATAATGTTGGATTGCTGTTGGAAAGCTCTGTACTGTATTTCAGCCTGTTAGATAAATGATTATAGGTGTGGTCTCCTATAAGGCTCTCAGAGGCTACTTCTAGGTGGTGTACCTACCACTGGCAGACATGCCTCTACTGCACATTCAAAGACATTTAGGGTATGTTCACACGGCGGTTTTTGAATTGTCAGTTTACGCATCAAAATACACTTCCAATTTTTGAGCGTTATTAGAACAAACGTGGAGGGTATTTTGCAGCGTTTACGTGCTGAAAATAAGCTCCACCATTGTTCTATGGGGCCTTTACTTGCGTAAACTTCTCAAGAAGTGACAGGAGACTTAAATTTACACAAGTAAAAGCGTTACGAAATACGCACCACAATTATGCATGTAAAATATGCGCTGTGTGACTGACAGGGTGTATTTTACATTAGAAGATAAGTGCTCTGAACATTGTTTGAAGCGAATTTTGCCACGAATTTCAGCGCAAATTATGCCCCAAAATACATAGCAAAATAGGAAGTGTGAACATACTCTTACCCAGTTGACAAACTTTGAGAAGGGGCACATCATTGGGCTTATAGAAGCAGGATGGTAGTTTTGACAAATAGCTCACCATATAGGGCATTGATGGGAGTATTGGTTACATGAGGGCGCGCATCAACCGAGAACAGGCAATGACCCAGACAGACCACCAGTATAGAGGATTATTTGATCCACCAACAGCCAAGTGCCATAATGAGCACCCTCCCCAAATAAGACACCAATTCAGTTATTTTGGGTAATGTAATAAATGTTGACTTTGTAAAGATTATAGAATAAAAAGCAAAAGAAAATTCTAAATACAACATGAACACTAAAGGGGATGTTCACACATGGCTTTTTTTTTCTTTGAAGACAAAAAAAGCCACATGTGAACATCCTCTATATAAAACTACTAAAGGAAAGAAAATTCTAAATATATCCACATGAAATTTTTTTTCGATAGTGTTAACATTACATGATCCAAAATAAAGGCATGTATTACTGCCCATTAAGATGAGCCACAATCTTATACTTAATGTGTATATGACCCAAGTTTAGAGAACTATAGCTGCTTCTAGAACCACCACACCTGTCCTTGGGTTGTATCTGTTATTGCAGTTCAGCTCCATAGAAGCGAATGGGGCAAAGGTACACTGGCCAAGAGCAATCCTGCTTAGAGAAAAGCAGCTACAGTTGAAACCAGACGTTTACATGCACTACATAAAAAGACACGTGCAAGTTTTTCTCGCTATCTGACATGAAATCAGAGTAAACCTTACCTGTTTTATGTTAATTACCACAATTATTTACAGTGGGTACGGAAAGTATTCACATTTTTCACTCTGTTTCCTTGCAGCCATTTGGTAAGATCAAAAAACTTCATTTTTTGGCTCATTAATGTACACTCTGCCCCCCCCCCCCCATCTTGAAAGAAAAAAAAACAGAAATGTAGATATTTTTTGCAAATTTATTAAGCAAGAAAAACTGAAATATCACATGGTCATAAATATTCAGACCCTTTGCTCAGTATTGAATAGAAGCACCTTTGAGCTAGTACAGCCATGAGTGTTCTTGGGAATGATGCAACAAGTAAAAATGGATTTGGGGATCCTCTGCCATTTTTCCTTGCAGATCCTCTCCAGTTCCCTCAGGTTGCATGGTGAAGGTTGGTGGACAGCCATTTTCAAGTCTCTCCAGAGATGCTCAATTGGGTTTAGGTCAGGGCTCAGAGTTGTTCTGAAGCCACTGCTTTGTTATTTTAGCTGTGTTTTCAGGGTCATTGTCTTGTTGGAAGAAGAACCTTCGGTCCAGTCTGAGGTCCAGAGCGTCTGAAAGAGGTTTTCATCCAGGATATCTCCGTACTTGGCCACATTCATCTTTCCTTCAATTGCAACCGGTCGTCCTGCCCCTGCAAGTGAAAAACACCCCCATAGCATGATGCTGCCACCACCATGTTTCACTGTTGGGATTGTATTGGGCAGGTGATGAGCAGTGCCTGGTTTTTTCCACACATACCGCTTACAATTAATACCAAAAAGTTCAATCTTCATCTCATCAGACCAGAGAATGTTATTTCTCACAGTCTGGGAGTCAATCATGTGTTTTTTTTTGCAAACTGTATGCGGCTTTCATATTTCTTGCACTGAGGAGAGGCTTCCGTCGGCACACTCTGGCATAGAGCCCTGACTGGTGGAGGCTGCAGTGATAGTTGACTTTGTGGAACATTCTCCCATCTCCCTACTGCATCTCTGGAGCGCAGCCACAGTGATCTTGAGGTTCTTCTTTACCTCTCTCACCAAGGCTCTTCTCCCACGATTGCTTAGTTTGACTGGACGGCCAGGTCGAGGAAGAGTTGTGGTCGTCCCAAACTTCTTCCATTTTAGGATTATGGAGGCCACTGTGCTCTTAGGAACCTTGAGTGCTGCAGAAATTATTTTGTAACCTCGGCCAGATCTGTGCCTTGCCACAATTCTGTCTCTGAGCTCCTTGGGCAGTTCCTTAGACTTCATGGTTCTCGTGCTCTGACATGCACTGTGAGCTGTGAGGTCTTATATAGACAGGGGTGTGCCTTTCCTAATCAAGCCTAATCAGTTTAATTAAACACAGCTGGACTCCAATGAAGGAGTAGAACCATCTGCAGGAGGATCAGAAGGGAATGGACAGCATGTGAGTTAAATATGAGTGTCACAGCAAAGGGTCTGAATACTTATGACCATGTGATATTTCAGTTTTTCTTGTTCAATAAATTTGCAAAAATATCTACATTTCTGGGGTGCAGAGTGTCTTGTTTGTAGGGTGCCTTGCTCGCACCTGCCTCTTCAGCTTTGCCTATAAATTTTCAATAGGATTGAGATCAGGGCTTTGTTATGGCCGCTCCAAAACATTGACTTGGTTGTCCTTAAGCCACTTTATAACCAGTTTGGCAGTATGCGAAGACCCATTTCTGCCCAAGCTTTAACTTCCTGGCTGATGTCTTGAGATGTTGCTTTAGTAACATCTTTCCTCAAGATGCCATCTAGTTTGTGAAGTGCACCAGTCCATTTTACAGCAAAACAACCCCAGAACATGATACTGCCACCCCCTGTGTTTCACAGTTGGGATGATGTTCTTAGGCTTCCAAGCTTCTCCCTTTTTCCTCCAAACGTAACAATGATCATTATGGCCAAAAAGGTTCGTCAGACCACAGGACATGTCTCCAAAAATGTAGGTCTCTGCTCCTGAGTGCATTTGCAAACACTAATCTGGCTTTAATAGGTTTCTTTTGGAGTAATGGCGTCTTCTTGGCAGAGTGGCCTTTCAGCCCATGTCAATACATTACTCATTTCACTGTGGATGATACAATCTTACCAGCTTCCGCCAGCATCTTCACAAGGTCTTTTGCTTTTGTTCTTGGGTTGATATGCACGTCGGACCAAAGCACGTTCATCTCTGAGACACAGAACCTGCCTGGACATACCCATCTTGTTTGTGCTTGCGTATAATTGTTTGTACAGATGAACAAGGCACCTTCAGGTATCTGAAAATTGCACCCAAGAATAAACTAGACTTTGGGAATTGTGCAATTCCACAATTCTCTTCCTGATGTCTTGGCTAATTTCTTTAGACTTTCCCATGATATTACACACAGAAGCAGTGTGTTTTTGGTGTGTGTTAAAAAAAACATCCACAGATGTGTCTCTAATTAACTCAGAAATTGCCATTAAACCTATCAGAAGCTTCCAAAGACATGACATCATCATATGGGCTGTCCCAAATTGTTTAAAAGCATAGTTCTCCTGGTGTATGTATACTTTTTAATTTGCAGAAAGTAATACAAATGCCTTAAAAATGATCTATCTCTCATTATTCCGGCATTTGGCAAACAGAAATAATTTTGATAATCCTATTTTTTTTTTTTAAATGCATTTTGAAAAATGTGTGGTATATAGATGCACACTGGTGTGGCAGCCAGAAGCAATGCAAACACAACACAATAACAGCAGCACTCTACAAGCACGAATAAAAAAAAAAATATATACATGTTAATTCGTGCTTGTAGAGTGCTGCTGTTATTGTGTTGTGTTTGCATTGCTTCTGGCTACCACACCAGTGTGCATCTATATACTCATTTCTCAAAGTAGATGTGCTGATCGTATTTTGATTTTAGACTGTTTGTATAGGGAAGTGGCTGGACCCCATCTTGGACTCCACCCATCTGCACAGTTTTTAATCAGATGAGGTTATAGCTGGAATCTTCTCTCCCTGATATGTGGAGGTCTGAACAGACACCAAGAGCGGTAACATATAGCGTAGAGTCCCATCTGAGTTGGTCACCTTGCCGTTGGTAGGTGGGCCTTTACCGTTTTGATCAAAAATTTACACAACCTCAAAATTTTAATGAATTCCAACGTAGCATAAATGCTTTTCCAAAAAATTCCTGTCCACTTTGTATTTTAGTGCTTGTAGAGTGCTGCTGATATTGTGGTATTTTTTTTCTTGCAGTGAAATAAGCACTAATTTAACAGACGAAACATTTGCAAGCATGTTTTTTCATGCAATTTTTATACCCACTTTAATTCTTTGTAATTTTTAATGCACTTTTTGTTGAAAATAAGCAGCAAAATACAGAGTGTGGAACCTGCCTAATCGTTTTTACTCTTTTCAGAATGTTATGTGTACTTCTTTCCATTTAGTCAAAAGAACATTTGTGAGATGAGACACAGATTGGTCATTGGATAGGAAGATCTGTCATGCAGTTTTATATTTGATCCAAAAGGTGGTTTAAGGCATTAGGGCTTGTTCACACGGCGTTTTGGATCCTTTTTACGGATCCGTTTTCGGCACTTGAAAAGCGCATCCGGAAAGCGGATCCGCAAAACGCAGCATTGGATACTTTTTTTGGATCCGTTTTGAATGCTTTTTCACCTGCATTTTACGCATCCGCTTTCCGGATGCATTTTCCAGTCAGTCAGTCAGTCAGTCTCTCTCTCTCTCTCCAGTCATTGCATGTCTGCCCCCATGGTCCATTCATTGCATGTCTGTCCTCATGTTCCATTCATTGCATGTCTGCCCCCAAGTTCCATTCATTGCATGTCTGCCCCCATGTTCCATTCATTGCATGTCTGCCCCCAAGTTCCATTCATTCCATGTCTGCCCCCAAGTTCCATTCATTCCATGTCTGCCCTCCAGCCATCATGTCTGCCGCTCATCTCCGCTCACCTCCGCTGCCGCCCCGCCGATCACCTCCGCTGCCGCCCCGCCGCCCAACTCCGCTCCCGCCCCGCCGCTCACCCCCGCTGCCGCCCCGCCGCTCACCTCCGCTGCCGCCCCGCCGCTCACCTCCGCTGCCGCCCCCCCGCTCACCTCCGCTGCTGCCCCGCCGCTCACCTCCGCTCCCGCCGGCGTTCACCTGCGCTGCCGCCCCGCCGTTCACCTGCGCTCTCGCTGCCGCCGCTCACCTGCGCTCTCGCTGCCGCCGCTCACCTGCGCTCCCGCTGCCGCCGCCAGCGATCCCCGTCCAGCCTCCCAGTGCGCTTTTCGCATCCGCTTTCAGGATGCAAAGTGCAGCTGTTACGTACCAGGAGTGTGGAGCGCTTTTGGACAAGTGCCAAAAGCGGACTCCATTATCTCCTATGGGCGTTCAGTTGCATAAAACGCAATAAGAATTGACATGTCAATTCTTAAAGCGGATCCGAAAAGCGCAGTGCAGGAGAGCCCTCAAAAGCGCATTGCTGATCTCCCGTGGGAACAACGATGCGCTTTTGCCATTCAACTCAATGTTAATCACACTGACAATTGTTAGATCCGTTTTGCGGATCCGTAAAACGGATCACAAAAACGCCGTGTGAACAAGCCCTTAGTCTTCACACTGAGCCCATAACACCATGTCTTGATAGATCTTGCTTTACTGATGTATCATAGCCGGGCATGATCCTGCATTACCAGCTGCAGACCTTCCTTGAACTGCTTCCAGGAAGTGGAAGCATGCAATTATCTAAAATGTAATGTACACTGTAGTATTAACATTAAAGGGCTATTCCCACTTTAGACCAGGGCTGTGGAGTCGGAGTCGGTGCCTATTTTGTCGGAGTCGTCATACAATGGACCGACTCAGACTCCCAAAATATATAATAAGTTGGTCCAGTTATTTCGATGCAGTGCAAAGAGCAAGAGGAATTGGGTCCGGCCAGGGCTGCTGCTCCCATATCTTCAGCCTCATCACATGAGCAGTGTAATTGATGACATGGAGCAGGCAAAGTGCTGCCCCAGGGGAAAAGACTTTGCTCCCAGGGCAAACAGATTTCGGCAAAATTTTTCACCTGCTTTCAATGAAGTAGAAGAGTTCAACCATTTATCAGACCTGACTGTGGCGATTCCTTTATACCCAAACATTGTTAGAGATGTTGCCTTTGTGGTCACCGATTTGCCTCCAACCCAAGTTAGTGTAGAGAGGCCGTTCTCTAGCCTGGAAATAATGAGATCAGAGGTGAGGCCATCTATGCAGGATCTGATGGAGGCAATACTATTTCTCAGAACAAATTCAGAAACTTCACAAATGTTCCTGCAGTGTTTTGCATACTTAAATTTTTTTGTGTTCTAAAGTCATATCCAATAAATATATTTTACACTGACAAGCAAAATGGTAATAAAGTTTTGAACTTGTGACTTTCAGGCTCCATATCTCGCCATCCACGACAGCTTTGTATATGAGGCTACTGTAATTTTATATACAGTCATCTTACCAATCTTATACATAAATTTGACTTGAAAGTATAGAGCATTTGCTTAGTTCTGCAGATTCTTTCCTGTAACTGCATTGTTACTGTTTTGCTCCTAAAAATCTAAATGTTAATTTGTATTATTTTGTTAGTATTTGGGAAATCCACCTTTTGGTTTTCAATACTGCCTGAATCCTTCTGGGCTCTGAATCAGATTCAAGCATATCTGGACCAACATCTGATCCCAGGTCTCTTCTAGACATTCCCAGTGTTGGTGCAGACTGGACTTGGATACAAATACAGCTTTTTCTTCAACTCTACCCACAAGTGTTCAAAAGATCAAAACATTGTTACCCTTTTGCTTGTCAGTGTCTGTTCTACCTAAATAGCTTGATTATTATTTACTACAGTAAAGTTATCACTTAAACATGTGCCATGTATGAGGGAGTCAGGAGTCTGAGGTGGGAGTCGGCGGTTTGGGAAATTGAGGCGTCTGAGTCGGTGCTTTGGCTTGCCGACTCCACAGCCCTGCTTTAGACAATGATGGCTTGTCTCACGGTTATGCCATCATTGTCTGATAGGTACAGCTTGCACCTCTGAGACACAGACCTATCCCCAAAATGAGTGCTGAAATCTCTCCGTTCTTAACGGTGAGATGGTTGGGACTCTCCACTAGACACTAATGGGAGTTCACGTATAGCTGAGCTGCTCCACTGTAATTGGAACGGCCATTCATGGCTGTGGGTAAGCCTCGAGCACCTGTTCAGAATGGAGAAGATTTGGAGATAGATCCTGATCACACCTGTGCGACCCACACCCATCAGACAATAAGGTCATGAAGCTTCTGCCCAACAGTTCTGGTGCTGCTCTAATTTACAGACTGAAACACTGTAATAAATTATGCAGCAGCGGGTAGACCATTTTTACACAGTATAGATTTCACCACTTCACTACCCAAGTCTGCATTTGCATGGTATTTCTTGCTGTTGCTACTCTTAGATGCTTCTGCTTCACAGTAACAGCACAGAAATTTCAAGAACTGACTTGTGGTATTGCTCAGTGACTGTAAATATGGCCCCTTCTGCATCACAACTATAATAGGTGTGTGGTTGAGTCTAGGTACCTATTTACACTTGCTGTGGTTTTAACACCTGAACCCAATAATGAAGAGTGATATATACAGACTGGCATTATAGGTGGAAATTTATAGAAAAAAAAATTGAGTACCCTACATATACTGTAGGAAACTTGATACAGTGTCTGTAATGCCTGAAGTTATAGGAAAGACAATGGAACACTCTATGCTTAAAGTACAAGTCAAGTGGGCAGCAACAAGAAACACTCAAATTTGCATTCAACCCATATCAATAGGGCTCCTGCTGCATCTTTCGGACCAAGCATTGACATGTCAATTCTTGGAACGGATCCGAAAACCACAATGAGACATGCATCGGTGATCACTCATATGACCGCCAATACGTGTAAAATCACCCTGCTCATTGTTAGGCCCGGTTCACACGGCTAATTGTGGGGACGGATTTCACCCCGCTATTACGCCGGCAGCGGGGGAGGAGGCCGGCAGCTTGCCAGCCCCGTTGACTGTCATTATCTACGGCGCGTACACGCCGTAAATAATTCACATGTCACTTTCTCCCCGCCTGGCGGATTCGCCGAGCGCGTAATAGAAACGGAATCCATAGTTCTCTGAGAACTGTGGATTACTGTAGTTACTGGGACGGATTGGAGCCGTACTGGTGCGCAGTACAGCTCCAATCCGCGCCCAAATAAGCCATGTGAACGAGGGCTTAGATGCGTGTTTGGGTCCGTCTAAACCGAGCCAAACACGCTTCTAAAAGCATATGTTCACACAGCCCCAAAATGCTGTGTGAACATACCCTAAGGGAGACACTGCTGGAAACAGCATCCTTGGCATGAACTTGTGCTGTCCTCAGCAAGGGTGGCATAAACTATGTGACAGGTTCCCTTTAAGTGTAATATTTACAGTATCTGCAGCAGTTTACCTTCTAGATTTACTTGTTGCTGTATGTGTATAAATAGCTTTTAGTAAGACTGTGCTGTCACCATGTGGTAGCTGGTGCCATTGCAGCTTTAATTGCCAATGTCACAAAATGTCTTACATTCAAGTGAATATGGAAGTCAGCTCTACTCTCCAGAGAAACCTTTCTTTTTACAAGGGTGCTTTCACACAGCCCAGTTTTGGTGCAGTTTGAACTGCGCTCCAATTAAACTGCCTTTAACAACAGCAAGCTTCTTTCAGTTGTCTAAATTGTTCAGAAAGGGGGTTCAAGTAATTACAGTGTTTGAAGTCTTGTGGATTACAAATACACTAATTGATTACTCACTTTCCAAACCGTTTAGATAAGTGAAAGAAGCTTGCTGATAATAAAGGCAGTTTAATTGGAGAGTCAAAACGGCACTGTCTAAACACACGTTGAGGGTTAAAGCATGTTTAGAATATGAGATCTGGTTTATAAGAGTGAGTCTTGTTAGGGTATGTTCACACGGCTTAATTTGAAGTGCATTTCGACGCATACTGCGCCCCATAATTACGGTAATCCACAGCTCTCGGAGAATTATGGATTACACCTTCTCTCCCTGCTTGTACAATACAATCCTATTGTACGCGTGGGGAGATCAGTGCCATGTCAATTATTTGCGGCGAATACGCACCATGAGTAATGCATGTCTATGGGGCCAGCGGCAGCGCGAGTTCTCAAGACACACAATGTACTGCAGCGCCTACTGAACGCACAGCAGTACATCGTGTGAACATACCATTATAAATAATTTCTTCAAATAGTCTTTATTGGTGCAGTGCTGTGCAAGAGATTCTCCACCTAAATTTATTTCTAAGAAAATATGCTAGTAGGATGGAGTTGTATTTTTAGTCCTTAAACGAGGTAAGACCCAGAGGCTGTTAGCTAGAAGTTGCACCTGGCACCTAGATTTTTCTGGAGGGTAGCATAGCCCTCGAGGTACATTCAGGCGGCGTAATTTCACCGTGGGCAAGATGCGTGCCAATTTTGGTAATCCATAACTCTCATAGAGTTATGTATTACGCCTCCTCTCCCCACTCGTACAATACGATCATATTGTACACACGGGGAGATAAGCGACGTCAATTATTCGCGGCGAGTACGTGCCGCGACTAATGAATGGCTATGGGGCCGGTGGGCATATTAGTGCAAGCTCCCGCAACACATCACGTATTGCTGTATTCATTACTATATGCACCGCAATACATTGTGTCATCATAACCTAACCGCGAGAGTGTGTGACTGCCCAGAATGGACAGCTATGTGCAAAGCATGGAACCTGAAAGAAAAATTGTTGCAAAAACTCAGAAGACACAGAGCCTACTTGGCATACTACTTTATGCCTAAATCAATCGCCGAAATCTAAGGTGCCTATGCCTGTTAAAAAGGAAAAAAAAAAAAATTATAATTTCACAAGGAGACAGTCACATTTTGGTTACAGTATTTTTCAAGTGCAACCCTTTTACCATTATAGGGTATAGCTGGTGGGCTCATTGCAAATCCTTAGCCCTCTCCGTCTTCATCATCAGACTGGAAAAGGAAGTCATTGTATTTAACAAAACAACCAGGTTTAATTGAAGCTCTAATATGTAGAAACCACGGGGCAGTTGTGGCTGAGGGGAAAACAAGACAGACTAACCTTTACCCTGAGGACAAACCTAAAAAGTGCTGCTTGTGGGAAATCTTTAATGAAGAAATAATAAAATACACAAATAATATTGTATAGCATGTTTACCTACGGAGGTCTTCACCATTAGATTTCTATATCTCCACTTGGAAAGGGGGCTATAGAAATCATACAATACAAACGTTTTGGATATTTTCACACTGCACACTAGAAAACGCCTGCAAAGCCCATAGCAGTGATATTATGAAGCAATGGATGTAGATCAGTAAAATCAGGCTACACCAAGCCAACTAATGCAGTGTTCTGTGACTAAAGCTGTTGGGATCTCAAACTAAACAATGTAATGTTGATTTCATCCGGTCTACTTTAGACAGCGGAGTCTTGTATACAAACCTATTAGTACATGAAAATGTACTAATTTAACATAATTGAAATGATTGCTATTAACTTAGGGATAATTATGAATTTAGTATACTCAATGGGGGATTTAATATCCAGAACTTAATTTGTACAATAAAAATTATTCAGTAAATTTAACTTTTTTTTTTGTTCCTCACTCTTACAGGTCCCTTTCTAACGTCCAGGCAGCCCTCCTGCAGTCAGAAGGACTGATGCACTACAAGGGATACCTTACCCTCATCATCCCCCAGTGCCCATACAAGCCAGCAGCCTCATCCACACACAAGGGCTGCTGGCATACAGCAATATCAAGTGGCTCTTGCATTTGCACAGGTTACTGACTGACAAAAAAAATAAACTAAAAAAAAAAAGGATTCAGACCATGTTGCAACTTAAGAAAAAGAAGCAGCTAGTCCCTACGTGGTCGCAAGGTAAAGAACCAGCAGCCCACAAGATACTGGGAACTAGACAGGGTCCAGGAGCAAGCTCGTCATCCATCTTACCAGGCAATCAACCAATGTGAAACACAAACCATAGCCTGCTGTTCAGTGCAACCTGTGACGGGAACAAGGGTTTGAAACTAAAACCCCTCTACAATCGTAGAGTGACAGGTTTTTCCTGCCATAGTGGTCCATGTTGTACAAACCAGACTGGAAGGGATCAATTAGTGTGATGTTTGTCTCATTTGTCCTTACGATCCACTGGCTCAGGAAATCTTAACTATTGTCTACATATTAAATAACTGTATTTTGTTATTCTGAATTCCACTATTTTTCTTTATCTTCCCCTTATACCTTTAGGTTGTGGTAGAATGACTCTAGTATTTCACTTCTCATACAGTGTGTTCTGAACTGGGTTTATCTTTGAAATGAACTTCAGGCAACAGAAATACTAGCCCTGACACTTTGAAGTAAAATAAAATTAAATAAAAAAGTGGCACGCTTGTCTTTTCCTGTGTCTTAAGGTATAGATGTAACTATAGTACATATATATTGTAGTAACTACACTTCAAACCTCATCATCGGGAGCGTTAGGTGAAAGTGGTTCGCTGCTCTTTCCATAAATCTGCAGCGATTACGCTGAAAATCTGAATTCTGCTTTGGATTGAGCAGTGGCAATGCAGATGTTACACTATACCATGCAAACTGAAGTCTGACTTTCCCGCATGCCCCAATTTTCATGCAGATTTTTCTACTAGATGTGAATTAAGTTTTGAAAACTCTTAACACCATGACCTGTACTGCAAATGGCTGGAGAAGGGCTACATTTCAACCAGGCCTAGTACAAGATGCCAAAAAAAGGAGCAGATAAGGAACCTCACCTTTGCTGGGGTGTATTCCAATTGAGATTGACAATTCTGTGATAATAAATGGACACATAGCACATTGATGTAAACAAGGTGTGAGCCAGGACTGTAGTAGATACAGAACTGCTAGTCCACATACTAGGAATTGTAGAATCGCCTATTGGCGCAGGTATTATGATTTGATAACTTTCTTAGGCCACGATCTCTGGCAAATTGAATATTAGGTACTGTCACTAGGGTAGGCTTCCCTTCCATTAGGGCATATTATAGTTTAGCTCTACTGCACCACCAAATAAAGGAAGCCGAATTAGACCAGTCTGTATACTCAAACCAGCAGCTGTCTGCATATAACTTTTTAGAAGAAAGGTGGGGCCAGGTATTCCCACAGGGTTTAGTAAACGGTTGAAAGCAGCAAACAAGCCAGTTGCTGGGCCCACTGAGAAGTGGTCATTAAACTCGCATGCAGTAATTTAGTGTAATATGTCATCATGTTAATGCAATACATGGGAAGGGGCCTTTCTAGTGACAAGTGCCTTTTATCGGAGGTTACATTCTTCCAGACAAAGCGACACAGAAAGCAGTGCAAAATGTTCACAGCAAGACGATGTATTTGTGCCACATTCGCAATTAAGTCCAAGCCGGAAAACTGCACACAATCTCTTTAGAACCTAATTCCTGCAGGTATGGAGGGGAAATGGAGTGTCTATGGACAAATAAATAGATTAGGTTTTCTGAAAAGGACAACAAAAAATACTTGGGTAACATGGAAGAAGTATAAAGGAAAGAGCTGACATCAGAGGTGGGAAAAAAAAATTCAAAAAGTCTTCAACTTGTCTCCACTTAACCTTTAACTAATTTAATACCACAAAACAAAGGAAAATAAAATGGATTCCGGCTGACATCTGAAACCATCATTGCTTGTGCAGGAAGGAAGGCCACTGACAGAGCCTTAATTCTGTGTTTTTACCACTTTTGTATAGAATCCTAAAAGTAATGATTAACCCTGTTATTGCTTAAGACAGACACAAGATTTTTGTCTACCTGTGCAATATATGAATCTTGGCCTGCTCAGTAATGCCAGGGTTAAAATAAAGTGAGGGGCAATTTAAAATAAGTGAAAGAGAAACATAAGCTTTGCGATAAAAAGGGGAAAAAAAAAAAAGTCAGGAACTAGAGGAAAGCAAAAAGTGACCATCCCATTATGCTTATGGGTTGACCATGGTATTTTCACCTTCAAAGTACTCTCCCCCCACCATTGCACAACACATGCATTTATACGCCAAGATTTACAACCCAGAGGGGGCGGGAGAGACAAAAAGAAAAACAGTGTCCAGTCCCATTGACAAGGATGTCTTCGGAGCTACTGGTGCCATTTCCTCAGGATTGGTTGGGCTTGAGCATTCCTCCATGTCAGGCCTCAAATAGTTGAGGCAGGGTCCCATCACCTCAGGTCCCAGTCATGACCCACATCTTGTGCGGTTCATACATTAAGCCGTCAACCTTAGAGCGGCTTCTCACTCGTCCTCATCTTCTTCATCTTCTTCTCCATCAGACAGTGCTGTACATGGGCGGATCTGCCGATAACCATCTAGCCATTTTTCCACCATCTGTGTCACTAAGGGGTGGTTACGACGGCGTGAGCTTTTCTGCATGGCTACCAACACACCACCTTCAGTCACACAACAGTCCAGCCATTCCCGCAGGAGCTTTTCCTGCTGGTCCTCATTGCCAAGCTGAAAGATAAAAACACGTGTGTAAGTACAGGTGTCACTACAAGAAATGTAGTAAGTCATAGTGAAAAGCAGCACTACATTACAAAGAAGTTCTCGTGAAGGACTACAAAGAAACTAAAGATCTAACTTCTGTTGGACAAATGCACATGAGGAGCACATTAAAACGGTATTATTCACATTGGAGTTTTCGCATTAAAAAAGTCAAATATTGTATCCACAGCAGAAAATCAAAGTTTTTTTTTTACTCTTTGGAGCAGCAGTTTGCGCCACGGATTAGCTGCATTTCATTACGGCTATGTCTACACTGCATCGGACAAAAAGCGGCCGTTTTTTCTCTGATGCAGGACCGTGGTTTTTGTCACGCTTTGTACAAAAACTGCGGTCGCTTATTTTTTTTTTACCGTCACCCATACAATAGCACTGTATGGGAAGACAGCAAGAAAACGAGAAGCGGCGGCGGTTTATACAACATGTTGTATAATACGCCGCTGCCGAAAGACGGGCAGAGAAAAGACAAGCTGTGTAGACAGCAGCTCGTCTTTCCTATTACCGTCTATGGGGCCGCAGGAACGGTCGTATCTTCGGCGTTTTTAAAAAACGAAAAGCACCAAAGATACGAGCGTAATCCTGTGCAGTGTGGACATAGCCCAAGGCCAATCTACGTGTCAAATTCCATATCAAAGTGACAGGCCACAGATTTTAGAGCCACAGTGTAGAAATCAGTTTACACAGTAAAATAAATAGTTTGTGCGCTATGTACTACACTTACTATACATAGGGCAGTGGTGGAGAGTATGAACAGCCTGCCATTTCTCTAATAAAAAAAACAGAAGTTTTCACAGGAATGTAAGCACACCCTTGTAGAGCACCGTTATACAAGACAAAGCAAAACAAGTGGTTATTGGATTGGATTAACAAAATGTCTCACCTCTTGTGCTGACAAAAAGTGAATGTGCAGGAGCTTCCTTTCACTGTCCACCAGAGGCAAAAAGGTAACCGTTACATCATCATCGGTGTTTAGATTTGCACCAGCCCCACGATTGTCATACCCATCATTTTCCATTGCTACCAGGCGGAGAAGTGTCCCCTTGTGTAGCCCAAAGCAATTGGGCTTTTCCAGCAGAAACTCTGCTCCCACAGTAGTGGCAAGTACACTCCTATAACAAAAAGTTATGCATGAATGACGAGCTAGTTTACTACAAGTACAAAACAGCTTGAGATTAAACTTGTATTTTGACAGCATCACCTTTTAAAGAAATAACTTCAACACCCATAATGTGTTTCACATGTGAACCATGGGCAAACTTTTTAAAGGGTGACGCTGCCATGTTTGCAGCCATATTATTGCCAGAACCCTGCCTGATTTGGAGTCTCATAACCCAAACTAAGAACAGCAGTTTGGGGATCTTCTGGTCTAATTTTAAAACCCTCTGTGTGACCAAGCTGGTTTACATATTCTGCTTGTACCATAGTCTAGTCTGTATTGGAAGAATGAGCAACCCTTTCACCCAGTAAAGTTGTCTGCCACAAATGCATACTTACCTTTATACATAGACTACATTACACATACATTTCTAATTGGACCTTAAGGGCGCATCCCCACGGCATAGGACAAATACCGGCCGGTATTTTTCCTGTTTTGCGCCTGTCCCCACGGCTTTTCTCCGCGATGAGCGGAGAAGAGCCCTCCCCCCTCCCATTGAGAAGCACAGATTCCATCCAAAAACCGGACAGAAGAAGGTGCTTGCTCAATGTTTTACCGCCGGTGACAAAACCGCTGGGCGGAAAACCCGTGCAGTGGGGACTGCTGCACGGGTTTTCCATAGAGCACAATTGTGCCCGTTTTCGGACGGTTTTTCAGGTGGTCTGCAAAACCGCAAACAGGCCAAAAACCCGTGCCGTGGGGACATGCCCTTAGTGCATCCACACATGCAGTTTGTACACATGTGAAGCATGGAAGGTGTGCTTAGCAAACTGCAAATTTAGTGTAATCAAAACCCTTCAAGACCCTCCACCAGTGGTCCCCAACAGGGACTAGTTTTATCTAAGTCAATTTTTCCACGGCCCAGTGGGGGGGTAGGGTTTTAGAGGTTTAGAATTGCACACACCTAAAAACACAAAATGCATACTGTGTCATTTAGGGGTATAGTATGGGGTAACCAGAATTATATAATTGCAGACTGTCAGCTCTGTGGGCCAGCATTATATAATATACACACACACACTTTTTTTTTTGTTTATAATCGACAACTCTTTACATAGATTAGGCTTTGGGCAAGTTCTGTTGGTTAAATACTATATGCAACATGTTTCATTAAGCCAAACATGACAATTGCTGTACAGACCATTTAGCTGCAGAGGACAGATGAGAAACCAGTCTAAAATAGTATAAATCTAACGATCTGAAAACATATTGATAATTGGGTCTTAAGTGGCTCACCTTGAGGAAAATAATGTCATCATACATTACTAATTGTACAGTGCTACAATACTGTGCAAAATAAATGCATCATCTGGTCCTGTAAATTTAAATATCGCAATTCTGTTATAGGGCTTCCAATCAGAGCGTAGCTTTCATTTAATTTACTGCTTTGGAAAAATTAAAGTTGCGCTCCGATTGCTATGGGCACCAAGGACAGGCATATGGCTTACAAAGTTTTCATAAATAAGAAAGTTTCTGTAGTCACTAGCACCGAAAAAAAAAATGAAGGAAGCCTAGAGTGCTCGCCCAATAGACCAGCACCCAGGTCTGATAGGGAATCGGGGAGGGGAGGAGGGAGGGAGAAAAGGAAAGACAGCACTTTGCAAAAAGATGGTGGTCAATGTCTTGAGCCACGTAAATGTATTTTAGAGTAATTTAGGTGCTTCCATATATTATAAAGAAACACAGTTTGCCTATATCTTTGGGGGATTCTGTTTCTCATTTATTGCAGGTAGTGTATTCTGTGGGAGCTTCACTATTTAGGTTTGCACAACCCTTTACACTCTGGCTCACCCTAGCAGCACTGCAGGCATCCCTTCACCTCGGTTCTGACCTCCAGCTACAGAGCAGTGTAACTGTAGCCACTAACTGCTGTATTTTATGACAAAATGAGGAGGTTTCCCTGAATAGGAAAATAAAACTGCCGCTGTAAAGTGGGTCTCTGGCAGCAGCTTTTGATCCCTCTGCGAGATGCTTCAGTCTGGGGGGGGGATTAGATTGCTCACCACTTCCCTATAGTCCTCCTTTGTAGCTAACAGCCTGTCACTGTGCCAGAACCACAGGGCTGCACCGCTGCTCATTAGCCTACTGTATCAGTGATGTCCAATACCATTGACTACTACTTGCTAAGCCTGCATACAGAGCAGAGCATACACGTCTTCCAACCCCAAAACAACCCTGAAGGATGCCAAAATCAGGGCGTTATTCAACCATACTTAGCAAAACTGCAGGAGAAACTTAAAATTAGGTACAATTTTCGTTAGCCCACCCTTAGAGCATTGCCACAGGCAACAGCTCATTTTGTGTCCACTGATCTTTCATGGACTTTGTAGACGACACAAAACCAAATGTTTGGTTGACCAGAAGGGGTGGCTACAGTTACATTTTTATGTTCTTCTGGTACTCAAACATGGTGCAATACAACTAATGGATTTTTTGCAGAGTTAATCTTGCTTTATTCACTAAATGTCCTTGAATTGAACATCAGTGGATTAAAGCCTAAGGCTATGTTCACACGGCTAATTTCGGGACGCATTTCGCCACATATTGAGAGCATACTGTGCTCTAATACGGGAGAAATGCGCCCCAGTCATTACGGTAATCCACAGTTCTCATAGAGAACTATGGATTACACCTCCGCTTCCCGCATATACAATACAATTGTATTGTAGGCGCGGAGATAATTGACATGTCATTTATTCACGGCACGAGTAGTGTTGGTCGCGAGCTCCCGGACGGCGCTCCGATTTGTGCAAGCTCCCGAACACCCGGTGTAATTGCGTGCCGTATTGTACGCCCTGCAATTAGCCGTGTGAACATAGCCTAACATGAGGAACAGTACAAACATACATCTTCTGCAGGTCAGGAAGTCCCAAAATTCAGGGGCACATCTGTAGACTTTGCATCTCTTGTGGCAGCCTGAACATTATAGAGAGAGTCTTCCTATCCAAGATGGGGGAATAGTTTCTATTTTACTGTACAGAAAAGAACTAGTTACTGGAATTTGTTGTGGTGCAGTTTTCGCAGGGTTATATTTAGAGTCTCTTTAACGGTGTCAAGATATCAGAGTCCAAAGAAGAGTATCACAAGAGCTTTAAAAGGGGTTTGCCACAAAATAATGCAATTCAATAGAGAAAAACTCCAGCACTCGTGTTCGGGATAAGGTGAAACAAGGTGCCACGAAATCATCCCTTTCGGAGATGGCCACACATGCACACCTCGTCCCCTTTCATATCTACGGTAGTTCAGAGTATTGCAAAGCACACTCACTTGGTAATGTTCAGAATCACCGTAAAGAACAGGAAGAACCGCATGGCCCTCTCCCCGTTCTGAGGCCAGCTTGTAGTGCGCTACGAGGTGGCCTCAGGAAAAGAATTTTGTTTCATGGCAAATCCCCTTTGAGCATTTTACAAGTTGGCCTCAGAGCTCAGACAACTCACCCAACAGTCATTGTTACAGGAAACACATTGTCAACAATAATGGATTTCAATAGCCTGTACCGCCTGGACAGTACAAGCATTGTGAAGTCCAGAGTGTATACAAACATTACAGATCATGTGTATTTTACTGGTCTAATGCAGGAGACAGTTATACCTTGAAAACGAGTGTATCCCAATGTCTCCCCACGGAAGCTCTTGTAATATTTCACTCCATATACTATGATTGGTCTTCTGAGAATATGCGCAAGAACAAAGATGTGCGTTTGTTCCAGGCTGGCCCCTGGCTATAGCAAAAAAGATAAACCGGAACAAAACAAGGTCAATAAGCTGCTTTATACAAGACAATGAATAATTTATAGAAAACATACAAAGCAAACATTCTGGGAGCACTGAACATAACAGGACACGTATAATAAAGCCACTGTCCACGGCGACCAGTCAGGTCGCCTCGTCCATTTCCTACACTGAGCCCCAAAGATGACAGCTGAAAGCGACAGCTCCATGTTCAGCCAGCGATGGCTTTTAAACAGATGCTTTCTAAAGATGTATTGGTGGGAGAAATGGTCTTAAATTGACAAGCTTTCTCCTCCAGAGAGGACAATTTGATAAAGCTATGAGCATGGGGGCGTGAGGTAGCAAATGCCATCACAGAGACCCAACAGATTCAAGATCTGTGGAGGTAGGGTAATGCCATGTGAGGATTTTCTGTGACGCCTCAAGTGGCCATGCTGTTATACAAGTCAACATGCTGCATGGTTCTGCAGCATTAACTACTCAGTAAACTGCAATGATATGTGATCCCATCACAGGTCAACTTGATTTTACATACTTGGGTTATTATTGGGGTTGTCTCATCTCAAAGTTTCATAGGATGCATAAATGAAATAGTGCTGCTCTGTCACTTCCTGGTCAAGCTGCCTGTAATTAGCATATGAGCTCCATGTATTCAGACCTCTGTTTACTATGTTTATCAGTCTAGATTAGCTAAATACCTTCTCTGAGGTCCAGAGAAGCTTCTCAGCTAATGTAAACAGAGTAAGTAGTCTTTGTCTGAAAGATCAGATAAAAACAAGCTCTCACTGTCCGGAGTTCTGTGCTGCAGTGACCTGTGTGATGACGTCACTCCCTGCTATCAGGTAGAACAAACAGCAGGGGGAGAGAAGTACACAGGTCGGTCACTTGGGGAACCAGAGAGAGCATAGAAGGTGATAATCTTTTTTTGTTAAGGAGCTACAAATTATTTTAAAATCGAAATATATTCGGAAAACGTCTTCATTTAGTGTTCCCTACATTCTGAAAGCTATTCTTTGTAGCGAGACAACCCCTTTAATGGGAACACCTTAAATTGTCTAACTTTAACCATTTTTGGACACTTCATGAAGGCATAAACCAAGCTTTGCTGTGATTGGGAATTAAGCAGCCTCTGGGGTGCCTAAAGCAAATCTCACCTATCAAGTCTGATGTTTCTTAAAAGAATTTTACCACAAAGTAAAATTGACAAGAGAAGCTTGCAAATTAAATATTAAACACTTGCAATATTCATCATTAAAAATTCTGTACCATCGTTTTAGCTGCTACCCTAGTGATCCATAGTGTACAGCTCATCTCTAGGGGATATGACCAGAAACAAGGCTCCTCAGTCCTGGCCGCACATGCTCAAACATCCCCTGTCCTCTCAGGGAGCTACTGTTAGTCTATTTCCTGCTTGGTAATCACACCCCCCTCACTGCTGAGCGAGTGTTCATCCCCAGCTGCTGCCATTCTACTCCTGTGCTCTGTACTCCTTCGTACTTAGTCAAACAATGCAGATAAAGAAAGAAAAGAGAAACCTCAATCAGGTATGTTTATTGAGGGGGAAAAAAAAAATCCACGTTTGGTTCCTGCAGGGATTTGAACCTAGAACCCCCATGTTGAAAAGGTAGAAGTGCTGATTACTTAGCTACATTGTAGCTACTCACAGCTCTTTACATAAACAGACCTCTGTTTGACTAAAGTGAGCACACTGTGGGGAAAGGCATGGTGATGTCAAGCCTGCTGTGTCACATAATATGCAGTTCAAACAAATCATATACACCCCCTTTTGAACACACAAAGCTGAAGCAGGACAAACCTGACATAAAATGCCTTTATGGTAAAAACCCTTTAACTAGGTTTCCCTTCAATACAGCACAGAAGACTTTCAGTACTTACCTGGCTTGCTAGTGAGAGAATAAAAGCCCAGTCTTCCTGCCATTGTTCCTCTCTTAGAGAGAAGTGTAGTCCAAAGCTCTGCGAGTACCAAGACTCCCACTCCTTCCAACGACTGTAAAACCTGAATACAAACACAAATGGACCATCAATAAACCCTGTTGGGAGAGACCGCAAACAAGCATCTATACAAGCCTCAGCCTTTGGATCTAGTAGTATTGTTTATTACAATCTTGAGGAAGCAAATCACTACAGCTTTTACAAAAGCAAAAAACCTGAGGAGGGGGCCCAAGTCCCACAGTTCAATTCAATAAGCAGGACAAGTTCACACTGAGCAGTAAGAAGTAGCTGTAGGTGGTTCCCAGTGCTCTTACCAGTGGGAGCAGTCATGGAGGCTGTCATGCAGAGCCTTCCTTAGCACCGAATCTTTGTCATAGATGCCCCAGGTTGCTTGTAGTACAGAATCCAGCAGGCAGTCACCTGCAGTGCGGTTCCAAAGTGCATAAAGTCTGCTGTCCAGACGGGTCCCCAGCTCAAGTGACCAGTTAATAATGGGAGATTCCTCCTCTAGTTCTATAAATGGAACACAGAATTTTAGGAGAATAATTCAGCGTAAGGTTAGGCAGGATGTTCGTAGCACAAAACTTACCTTTCTGAACATCGCGGTCCAGAACTTCATCAAACAGCTTCTCTTGAACAGCGGGAGCGAGATCCTCTATGTCTGCAAACAGAGGGGAGTCAATGAATCAGCAACACATGGAGACCTTCAGTACCTACACTATTACACTGATGCTAAATACTGGAGAGCAATTGAACTGAAAAATAAAAAACGCAAGGAAAATCCTGCTAAAATCTGACAAAATAAAAAACATATCCAAGAGTAGTGGATAACGAGGTTTTCCCAAAAATACTGTAGTTCTTACAGCACGTCCACATTTGCCAGATTTGTTTAAGTAAGGTTTGCAACAGGTTGGGAACAATCTCCTACTTTCCGGGTATAACATACTGTCAGTATAATACAACTCCTGCACAGACCATGGACACCAGTTTGTGCAAACCGCAATGTAGTTACCACTGGTGTAACTACATTGCGGTTTACAGCAGTCATTTATTACAGTCTAGTGTAACATTGTTCAAATAAATAGGGCCGCACGATGGCTTGGTTACTGCAAGCGTTGAGTCTTGGGTTGATATCCAATCAGGGTTATGCGTCAAGTGATGTTACATTTGGTTACAAAGCAGTTTGACATGTCAGAAAAACACGCAATATTAACACCTAAGGGTCCAGCCTATTATTCAGTTTTAGTCTTTTTTCATCCCTGCCTTCCAAGAGCTAGAAGTATATTCATACTCTGTCGATATAGCTGTATTAGAGCCTGTTGTTTTTTTTGCAGGGTTAGTTGTATTGCTACTTTTTTTTGCTCTGTATGATTTATTGGTGAGCCTATACGAAGGCCACAAGAGTTTCTCAGATTTTTTTTTAATTTTTTTTTTAAACAGTTTGTGGTGGAAAAAAAATTCCAATAAAATGCAGTTTTAGCTGAAAAGGTTTCATTTTTTACTAGGAATCCTGGGAAAGGAGGGGGGAGGGACACACACACCCTAACATTTATTATGCACTGTCTTCCAAGTTCGGCAATACCCTATATGCGAGTGTAAACTGCTCTTTAGGCGCATGGCAGGGCGTGCTATTTGGCTTCCGGAAGGCAGATTTTGGTGGGTGCCATGTCACAACTGCAAAGCCCCCAAAGCATCACAACTGGTAAAACCTTCCAGAAGCCACCCCATTTTGGATTCAACACCCCTCAGGAAACATCTAAGGGTTGTAATGTGCATTTTGGGCCCAAAGCGGTTCTACTTTTTTTTTTTTTTTTGCATTGGGCAGTGAAGACAGGAGAGAATTTATTATTTTTTTTTTTTTTTTTTAAAGGACTGATTCCACCATTGTTTTTCAGGTTTAGTTTTTACAGCATCGTCCTATGGTATAAATGACGGGATAACTTTACTATGCGGGCCAGTACAATTCCAATATCAATCCTTTTTTTTTTTAGGTTTTACATAAACACTATAGAAATGCATATGCAAAAAGTTGTGTTTTTTTGTCATTCTATTCTGGACAGCCATAAATTTATTTTTCTGTATACAGAGTTGTATAAGGACTTTTTTTTGGGAGGATGAGCAGACTTCATAGGTGCCATTATGGGCTGCATATGACATTGATATCAAGGTTTTTGGAATACAGGATGAACAAAATACAGCAATCCAGGTAGTGGTTTTTAATTTTATTTTTTACAACAATCGGTGTGGTATAAGTGGCAGGTTAATGTTACTGAGCAGTTCAATATGATTACAACGAGTTTTCTTCATCGCCAAAGTCTGGGACCCATAACTTTTTTTTTCTGTGTATGGGCTTGTTTTTGAGAGGAGAGTTGTTTTGATCAGTAGTTTTTTGGGGGTGGGGAGGAGGAAGAAAGTCAGACCGAAGAAGATACAGCAATTCTGACTTGTTTAAATTTTCTACAGCGCTAACCATGCAGTATTCATGACAAGTTAGTTTTACTCCGAGGGTTGATACAATTATGGCGGCACACAATTTATATAGTAGCAGTTAAAATTTAAAAATTTTTTAAAAAAAAGTTCTTCTGATAGCCACAACACTTTTAAATTGCTGCATGGGTATGTGTAAAGGCTCTTTCAAAAGGATGAACTGATGTTTTCATTGGTACCACCTAGGGGTATGTGTGCATGTGGCGATATCAAATATGTGTACTTTGTGTTTTACACTTATTTCTACATTATTTACACTCGTCGCCATAGGGGACTTGCCTTTAGCGATCTATAGATATCTGTTACAGTACATGCCTGTCCTGCTATGCACTGTGACCTGACATAGTATACATTTTTGGTACAAAACGTGTTGTATAATGCTGTACTATCAATAAATATATTTTTTCTATTTAAGAAGGACCTACACCGATTGTCAACATGGACACTGTTCTTTATCTATAGCCTGAGAGTATGTTTAGGCCTATTTTTTCTCTCTTATATGCAGTGTGACTGTCGGTCACCAGTGTGGTGACAGACAGCCTGGAAGCCATTAGTGCATGTCCCCACGGCACGGGTTTGCAGCCGGTTTTTCAGACTGTTTGCAAAACTGCAAACCATCTGAAAAACCGGCTGCAAACTAACACAACGGGCTCCTATGGAAAACCCGTGCAGCAGTCCCCACTGCACGGGTTTTTCAAACCGCCACCCGAAAAACATTCTAAATGCACATTCTTCCGTCCGGTTTTCGGACGGAATATGAGCATGTGAATGGGAAGGGCTTTTCTCCTCTCATTTCGGAGAGGATAAACCGACCGGTATTTGTCTATTGCCATGTAAACGACCCCTGAGGCTTTCAGGTTGTCATGAAAGCTATTAAGATGGGTTTATCAGTGGCAACTGAAGCAAACTCCGGTCATTGCCGACAGTGCGTGGAGTCAGCAAGAATATACATCTGCCTGCCAGCGCTTACCATGCAGGCTCTTCTCGTGAGCTCACACAATGTCCTGGACGTTTAGAAACGTCCAACTGCGTTAAGGCACTTGGAATTTGGACGTTCCTAAACGTCTAAATGCGCTAAGGGGTTCAAGACCATTCAAGGCTTCCACACACCAACAAAGCATTAGAAAGAGCGCCCAATGGAGGTGTGCCCAGCCTCTTCCAATGAGCCGCTATGGACTATCGAGCAGCAGCCATGAAGGGTCTAAGGAGCTGCTTTTTAACTCTAAATATAGATCCCGGTATTAAAGTCATTTCAGGACAGCAGGTGGCTTCCATCCAAGAGAGAGTCCCACACATTGGGGACAGATGTACACAATACGTGAAGCTTATCAGGCATTCTATACGTCTGGAGAGCACTTGGTAGTTCTTTTCCAGCATGTACGCCAAAAGTATAAAAATTCTGTTCCAATTCTTGGGGAAAAGTGAATGGTCAAAATCTGTTTCCCATTACCTCCGAAAAGAGGTAATTAGGTCATCCACTGATTTGTTTAAAAGGCTTCCATAAGCCACTGAAACCACCTTTACCAGCATCTACTTAAATGGCCGGAATCAGCGTTATCACAGGTACCAAATGTAGCCTACAGCTGGTGCCTGCCATGCATAGAGCGGGCTAAGCACAAAAGCCCACTCCATACCCCCTTAATACCCCCATGAAGTACAGGCATGTGATGGAGCGGACTTCCCTACCAGAGTTTTCTTCGTCTAACAGAGCCAAACCTGTCCACAGCTCCGTTTTCTAACCCCGGATAACGCTTTTTAAAGATTCCTGGGAACTTTAAACCTTTAGAGTACTTGAATCATTCCCTGCCCTTCTATGTATTGCAATACAGTATATGTTGGTGCTATAGAAATGAATTTTTCAGACAAGAAACAGTGGGAGATAATTACCTGCAGGTAGAGTGAAAGTTACGAGGTCCGTCAGGAAGTAACAAGCAAGTCCCCTTTCCTTTGGTGCACGGAAGCTGCAATTTCCCTCCTGATTTGCTCGGTAAGCTCGGGACACACCATGGCTGGGATACATTTGGCTGCATGCTGGGACACCTGCAAGTATATTAGCCACATCAGAAAAACTGGTCATCAAGCATTTTTTTATTTTTTTTAAACAAAATCAGGTTTTATTGTTATACAAGCAAAGTTAACATTATTGGTACCAAAGAGTATCATACATAAAAAACAACAATTAATACAAATTTCGTTATTCAAACAAGTCAATGGAGCTATAGAGAAGATTACATAAAATGACACTATTGAATACGCTGCCAGAATTTACAGCATATAATTATACTATGCTATCAAGAAAACTTGACTGATATAAAAACCCACATAAAATAAAATAAAAGTAAAAAACAAAATGTTGTGCATGTGCATCTTTCATTTTCCAAGTAAGTTAATCCTGCACCATTATAGGATCAAGCAGTTATTTAATGGAATACTCTCCTTAAAGGGGTTTTGCCACAAAGTAAAATTGACGTGGGAAGCTTGCAAATGAAAAACATTTTCACCATTCATTATTATTAAAAATTCTGCACCGTTTTTGTTTTGGCTGCTCCTTTAGTGATCCATTGTTTACAGCTCGTCTCCAGGGGATACGACCAGGGCTGAGAGCTCCTCAGTTCTGGTCAGACATCACTTCTCTTCTCAGGTAGCTACTGAGTGTTCAAACCTCAGGTGCTGTCACTCTACTCCTGTCCTCTGCACTGTTTGACTAATTACTAAGGAGCACAAATAAAGAAACCTCAATGAGGTATGTGCATTGATAAAGAGAAAAAAAAAAAAAACACAGGTTTGGTTCCTGCCGGGATTTGAACCTAGGACCCTTGTGTCTGGAGGCAAAAACTTTACCTCTCAGCTACTCACAATGCTTTACATATCACAAGGCATTATGGGAAAGGGGCTGAGAAGCCCACAGCGCCCTCTGTTGGTTGTAACAAATCCTCAATTTGCTTTTGACCCACCGAGTCTTGAGAAAGCAAAAAGGATTTTTTACAAGCCAGTATCTCATCTGCAGACAACGCCGTTTCGGGATTTTGTCCCTCTTCAGGCAGAGTAAGAAGTACTGGCTGGCTGTGTGGGAGGCATCGAGTAGCTCAGGAAGGGAAGATCTCTCCTTAGGTGCTCTCCCTAAGGAGAGATCTTCCCTTCCAATGCTTTACATAAACAGACCTGTCTGACTAGAGAGGAAAGGCCTGGTGATGTCATCCCGCTGGGTCACATGATATGCAATTCAAACAAATCACACACACCTCCTTCTGAGCACACAGAGCTGGTTACAGGAGGTATGAAATGAGATTGTGGCAAAACCCCTTTAACACTGGATAAAACCTCAAAAGGGTGACCAATAAAATTGTAAAATCCAATATTTGTTTCACTAGTCCCAGAATGGCTACAATGAATGCACTGGCCTACAGCATCAATTCAACATTATGGTATAGAGTCGGTTTCCCGAATATATTTTACAGATTTTAATTGTGAACAAAGGATACACGAACCCAGAGGTGTCCTAATGATTAAAAAGGTTATAGCTAAGCATATTTCAAATAGGACTGAATATACATAGGCGAGATACAGGAAGCAACGGAGCACCAACCCAGACCATAAAAGCTGCTCACTTCAGTTAGAAGTATGGCCAGCATGTCCTGCCTCTGGAAGCGAATAGATAGGTGCACCAGAGTGTAACCCACATCAAAGGCCGAAGGACGGTTCAAAAGACGAACTTCATCAGCAGAAAGCTGCCGAGCGATGTCGCCTCCCGAAGTCTTGTAAGCTTCCACCGCCGAGAGGTCGCCCTCTACTACACCTGAAAGACAGGACAGTTTCTATGAGCTTAAAGCAGATCAAGAGAAAAATGTGTTACTCCCTGCAGGAACCGCTGGAGAAATCCATCCATCAAGGTCATCAATTTGTTGACATTTAAAAGCGCTTGTCCAGTCTTCCCACACAATGGAAAGTCATGAAACTAACACTGAATTTTCAAGATATTTGAGCACGAGTCGGTACAACACAAACTTACCCTCCACCTGCCGTATACGTCTGAACTGTCAGCTGCAGGGATTCAGATGTATACTGTGCTGTAGCCACTAAATGTCCATAGCCGAAACCAAAGTAAACACAAGCAATAATTGTGGGACAAAACTGCACACTACAGCATAGCCCAATACAGCTTTGTTCACACGATGAGTACTTGCAAAACCTAAAATCAAAAACCACTACACCACATCAAAAAAAAACAAAAAAAACACCACACATGTAGTTCAATAATGTAACATATTTTAGGTAGTCCGTTTTCAAAATCAACACCCAGTATATATAAAATAAATGAGAACATGTTCATTCTTTGGTCGTATTCTAAACATTTGTATGTGGTTTCCAACACGGATCCGCACCAAAAACCACATAGAAATGAATGGGATCGTCAACCAAATCCACATGCAGCAAGGTCCTAATGTTGTGACCATCATAAGTATTACTAGCTTTAAATATATAGGCAAAAAGGTAACTAAAGACCGTTACTAAATACATTGTTATACGGATTTTGCTTTGTATGTGACCGCGATTTTATCTACTGCTAGTGTAAACAAGTTTCTCCAGGTTCCCGACCATCTCTCTGCTCCGTCTCTGCTCTCATTGCTCCAGTGCCCCTATGGAAGCTCACTCCTGGCTGTGTAATCTCCAGCACAAGAGCTTGTTTATCTAGGTTACTGACAAGCTTTAAACCTTTAGCGCTCTGTAGCCTTGTGCTTTACAGTTTAGAAACCTCTGGCACCAATGTAACTAACCGGCTCCACTCGGAATAGAAGTAATAATATGCCCATCATGGCTATAGACCCACCCACAGCGTAACCAGGTAGTGCAAGTCTGAAGCTGGCTGTGGCTCTGTGAAACAGCATGGCGAGACAACCTCTAAGCTTAACTGAGGGAACCAAAGTTAAGGTTAGATTACAATAAAAGTATCATGTAGAACAGGTGTTCCCAACCACCAGGCTCCCGGCTCCACCTGATGCAGACTGCCCATTGACTGTATAGATCCGGCCGATCGACATCTACTCTGCGCGGCCGTTGTAATCCAGCCACGCATAGTTAGCAGCTGCACACAGACTGTGCAGCTGCTTCACTAGAGAAAGCAGGGGCAGTTCATTACCGTCCCTGCTTTCCCAATTGTTGTAGATACAGCACTCACTGAGCACTGTAGCTATACATCAGCGACGCAGGGAGTGTGATGCAGAGGTGTCGTCACACCACTTGCGCCGCTGGGTCTCGCCGGATGCAACATCTCTGCAGGGGATCCGGGAAAGGCGAGTAACTTTTTTTTTTTTTTTTTAAACTAGCCCCTCTACAGTGACTACAGGGGGCACACCTCTCCCTCTACAGTGACTACAGGGGGCACACCTCTCCCTCTACAGTGACTACAGGGGGCACACCTCTCTCTCTACAGTGACTACAGGGGGCACACATCTAATTTTGTCTGTGGGATTCTAAACATCCAACCCCCTCCATAACCCCACCCTCACTGGGCTGTGGAAAAATTGTCTTGTATAAAACTGTTCCCTGGTGGAAAAAAAAGGTTGGGAGCTGCTGATGTAGTATATGGTCATCAGGGAGGAGATCAGCTCGAAGAAACACTTACAGCTAGCTAGACCTGAACAGTGGCCAAACACACACTGATGTTCCATTCAAAGTCAAGGGGACAAAAAGACAGCCGAGTGCTGTATTCCACTATCGCTATGGGTCCCAAGACTTTGATGGAGCGGTAGTGGAACACGCGCACTTCTGCTCCATTCAAAGCCTTCCTGGTTACGAGATTTTAGCAAGAAAGGTTGGGGGGGACTCTAGGACCTAAATAGGAGATCAGTGGGAGTCCCACAGACATTAATAACCTATCCTCTGGATGCCCGATTAAAGTCATTGGTGGCAGAACTCTTATAACAGAAAACAGGCACAGGTTGTGAATGCACTCCATCCGGCCTTCCCGACATCAAGACAAATATACATCATATGTTGGAAAGAGGCCGAATACTCTGATAAATGTCATTATTGGTCCAACTACTGAAGCACACCGTGGACAGAGGAGGATGCCAGGCAGAGATTTTACATAGAGCTGGGACAAGCTGGCAGAAAGTGAAGACAACACCAAGTATGTGAATTCCAAGCACTAGTGTTAAGGCAGTCTACATGCAAATGCTGACCGTTCACAGGTATAAAAAGACTAACCCTGTTACTACTGGGGACCCAGTTACTGAAATGCTCAGTTATTGGTGCAACAAACCGGCCAAGCTGATTGTCCAAAGACAACAATGGTTTTGTAGACATACACACCTGTATTATGTTGCTCCAAGCCGTAATGCAGTGCCAATAGTGGTGGGTCTACACTCTGTCTCAGGGGATTTTTCCCCCCTTTTGGATTCAGTGTATTAAAAAGGGGAAGGGGAAGAAAAAAAAAAAAAAATAAGGGGGGGGGGTAAATTTCATGACAAGCCTTATTAGGGGATTCCACCCATACAGCACTTATTGCACGTGGCCTTAACAAGGATTCCCACCCAAAACTTACAATTGGACATATACTAGTAAATTTGAAGTACCAATTGCATCAAATAAAAAAAAAAAAAGGAAACTGCAGCTGTAGCTTGGACTTCCTAAAACAGAGCATTTGTTAGGTTTCTTTTTTTTCTCCATTAAATGGGTGTCGTCCCCCCCCCCCCCCCGCCCCCTCCCACATCTTTGGAATATAATGGGAACAGTCTTGTGAAAATGAGACAAGATCTTGGCTTTTTTTTTTTTTTTTTTACGGCAAGTGTGAAAAACCAATGTTTCCATTCACCTACAGCAAGCAGATAACGGTGAGGAATTTAAAGATACAGAAAGTAGTCATTTGCATGATACTGGGGGGTGGAAATCAATGCTCAGTACTGATCAGTCTTTATAAGATTCCCAGAGCCTCAGCAGGAGCTTCTACCAAAAGGCTACCTGCAGCATGTACATGCGTTCACCCAGACTGCCTGATGGGATTCATTGATAGGGATCCCCGTTCCCTGTGCATCATTCTAGAGAGCACTGCAAATTGGAATGAAAGGTTTTGGGGGACTACTGTAAAGCGTCGAGTATCAAGCAATATTCACACTCCACATACCTTGTGGAAATGATTAAAGACAGGCGCAGGATGTTGACAGGCCGTGTATTTATTAGAATACTCCATGGAAAGTTTCCACTGACCAGTCAGAATGTGACACACAAAAGGTACTGCTCTCTAAACCAAGCAGCAAAAAACAGGTTTTTCAGGTGCCCAAGGGAGGGATTACAGCGAGCGCACATCCAGCTGCCAAATTTCCAGAGCTCTACATGACAACGTTCTGAGGTGAACCCGTCCCCATGTTCACAATGGGCAGTATGACCACACAGACGCCTAACCCTTTCCTGACAATTTTTGTTTGTGTCGCATTTGTTCTTTCCTTCCCACCTTTAGGCTATGTTCACACGGCTTATTTCAGGACGTATTTACGTCCACAAATACATCCCCAAAATACGTTTCAAATAATGAACGATTAGATGAGCATTGATTCCAATGTAAAATACGCCTCGTCATTCACACAAGGCGTATTTTCACGACGTATTTGCGTGCGTAAATACGTCTGTAAATACGATCGTAAAATTAAGTCCCCTGTCACTTAGGCTATGTTCACACAGCTTATTTCGGGGCGTATTTACAGACGTATTTACGCCCGCAAATACGTCCCGAAATACGTGTCACAAAGTGTGGCGCGTATTTCGCGTTGTAAATACAATCCCCATTCTTTACTAGGGGATAATACATTGCAAATACGCCTCAATAATTGACAGGGGACTTAAATTTACGATCGTATTTACGGATGTATTGACACCCGCAAATACAGCTTGTATGAACGATGAGGCATATTTTACATTGGAATCAATTCTAATCTAATTGGTCATTATTTTAGGCGTATTTCGGGACGTATTTGCGTGCGAATACACGTCCGTAAATACGCCCCGAAATAAGCCGTGTGGACATAGCCTTATTGAGGCGTATTTTGCAACGTAAACCCCCATAGTAAAGAATGGGGAATGTATTTACGACATGAAATACGTGCCACACTTTGTAAACGTATTTCGGGAAGTATTTGCGGATGTAAATACACCCTGAAATAAGCCGTGTAAACATAGCCTTAAAGAGCTCCCCCCCACACCACACTGCCCCCCCCCCCACAACAAAAAAAAAAAAACACCACACACCCCCCTACCGATCTTCCATCTCCGGGATATGGATAAAATAAGGCTTGCTTTCTGAGGGACAAGATGTATTTTTTAATGGTACCATTAACTTACTATATAATGTACTGGGAAACAAAACAAATATTTGCAAGATGAAATTTGGAAAAGCCATAATTGCAGAATTTTCTCTTTTTAACGGAGTTCACTGTCCGATATAAAAGACTTGTTCCTGCCGGTCAGTAGAATAGTGGCAACACCAAATTTTGTCAGCTTTCTTTCTGTATTAGTACTTTACAAAATAAAAGGCTTTTATTCATTTATTTTTAAATTTTGCAATGCAGCGCCATTTTCTGCAACCGTCAACTTGCAGCTGAAGTGTAGTTTTTATTGGCACCATTTTGAAAAACATGACTTTTGGATCAGGTTTTAATCCAATTTTTTGGGGACAAGAAAATGCATATTAAAAAAAAAAGGCAGGTTGGGAGTGGGGATTTTTTGGGGGTGTGGACCAATTAGGTGTTACTAATTAAGCGTTTCGAAGCTTTTTTTTTTCTTTTTTTTTTTTAAACCCTGATGGTGATCTAAAAAATAAAATTCATAAAAACTCTGTTCAACATAAACACATTTGTTTGTTCATGCCAGGTGGTAGTGACCTTGGCGGTTAGATACAGCTGGCACCCGTCACTAGCTGTTGGAATCGGAGACCACTCTGAGCCTGACCACCTAGATAGCAATGACTAGAAAGTAGCAATGCAAAGCAATTTTTTCTTCAAGTAGTAGAAGAGAATGAAAACTATGTAAATTTGGTATCACCAGAATCATACCGACCCTCAAAATACAGACAGCATGAAATTTATACCCAACAGTGAACTAAATAAAAAGGTAATCCCCACAAAAATGGCACAATTCTGGAGGGGTTTTTTACTTTCACCCTGCAAATAATTTTTTGAAAGTTTTCCAGTACATTTTATAGCACAATCAGTGGTACCATAAGATCTCAGCCCACAAAAAAAATAAAAATAAAATATAACTGTGTCCCTTAAGAGGAACTATAGGTAACCCCTTATCAACTAAAGGCTGTTGTCACATTAATGTTAACGTGTCCACCAACAATGCTGTGCATAGCAGGATTGTAAGAAGAAAGCTGCTGTTCTTCAGAAAGAGCATTACTGCCCGTCTGCGGTTTGCTAAAAACCATTATCTCCACAAGGCTGGTTTTGAGGATGTAGGAGACCAAAATGAGAAGTATGAGGTTTTCTGCTGGAATTTACACTGTGGTGGTGGTATCATGGCTTGGGTCATTTGGGGCAGGATGGCTTACAATCATTGATGAAACAAAGAATTCTATATTAGATTTGCAAAAATCGCTAGGACATCCATCTGTTAGATGAATATCAAGAGAACATGGGTCAAGCAGCCCAACAACAACCCCAAGCGCACAAGTCGTTCTACCCAATGGTTAAAGAAGTTGTTCAAGTTTTGGAATGGCCACGTTCTGACCTTAATCGAATAGAAATGTTGTGGATGGAGCGAAGCGAGCAGTTCATGGGAGAAAAGGGGCCATTCACACGGCTTATTTCAGGGACCGATTGCAGCCGTATTGCACGCCGTACTGCGCTGCAATACGGCTGGAATATGTCCCAGCCATTACGGTTATCCACAGTTCTTATAGAGAACTATGGATTAAGTCTCTCCTCCCCGCTCGGCGAATCTGACGGGCGGGGAGAAAGTGACATGTTCATTATCCTGCGCCCCCGCCCATTATTCAAGCCGTAATTGTGGGAGAAATCCATCCCGCAATTACGGCGTGAATAAGCCCGGGGAACCGGCCCAAACCCAGCAGGCATGAAGCCGTACAAAGGAACTGTGCAGAGCTAATTCCCACAAATACTCAGATGAAGTTTGTGCTGCACAAGGGGTCATACATCAGGAATGTCCAATCATTTTCCTTGGCATAAAGTCAAATTTTTTTCCCTGTTTTTTTGATTATTTTTTGGGCCCCTTTTGGAAAACCCCTTTCACAATTTCTGAAAAATCTGCCCCTTAGAACAGATCGTTTTTAAAATTTCCGGTACCTTGTTTTCCCAGGGAAACTGGTTGGTCGGCCTCCACTTTCATACTGGGGGCCCCCAGCTCCACCAGATAAAAGTCTAACACTGAGAGACCCAACTTCCTTTTCAACAAGAGCTTCTGCAGCAGCTGAGAGGTGCATTAGGCTAGATTTACACATCTTCAAATTGTTAGAGTTTCCATTGAAGAAATCACACAAGTTTTGCACTTATTACAGAAAGATGTAATGCATGCCCTATGTATTACATTGCAATGAGCAAAATCCAGAGCTAAATTTTGCACCAAAGAAGATCAAAGCAAATTTAACGGAAGTGTATGTCATATGCAAATTAACCATTAGATGTCAAAAATGTTTCCAATCTGCAATTTTAGCTGAAAATGTTTAAATTTTTTTTGCAAAGGGAAACCCCGGGGGGGGGGGGGGGGGGGTACCCCCAAATTTTCGCAATTTCTTCCCAAATTCGACATACTACACTATTTTTGGGTGAAATGCTGTTTGGGCGATGGCAGGGGTTTAAGGGGGGTGAGCGTACTTGGCTTTTGTAACGTTTTTTAGGAACCTGGGCAGTTACAAAACCCCCCCAAAATACCGGAAACATATGACACCTTCCAGAAGTCACCCCAACTTGGCTATAACACCGCCGATCGATTAAGGGCTTTTTTTTTTTTTTTTTTTACGAGAGGAGTTGACTTTTTATGGCATAAATTGGAGGGAGTGGTGGGGGGTGGGGGAGCAAGCCTTTTTGATCGCTTTTTAAATCCTTTTTTTGGGAAGGTGGGGTGAAGAAAAAAAAACTGCCATTCTAGTAGCGTTTTTGGTTTTTAACAGTGCAGTAAACGTGACAGGTTAGTTTTCTTCTGATAGCCATAAATTTATTTTTTTAGAGCGCTGCATAAAGTTATGTCCAAACAGCACTTTTGTCAGATTTTCAGACGCTTTGCGAATGTAGAAACCTTCTGTTAACAGACAAGCAACCATTCCCCATAGATTTTAACAGAAAATCCACCCAGTAGTCTGCAACGGGCAGATTTTCACAACGCCTGCGTTTTGAAAAACTTGGAACACAGACAATCTTCTACCAGGTTTTTCGGGGGAAGGGGGTGTGCTGTAAATGGTTTGGGGGAAAGGGAATCTGCAATAAAATACCCCCAAAACCCCACAAAAAAGGGAACGTAAATTACCGGAAAATTTTTTAAAACTGATCTGACGACATTTTACACTTGCCGTGTGGCCTTAGGATGAGGGCTGTTAGATTTTAGTGGGATGAACGGAGGTTTCTTTTGGTACCACTTGGCGTTTGAGTTTTTGATCGGCTTTTATTCCATTTTATGTTCTGCAATATGGACGAAAATTGCAATTCCGGAACTTTTTTTTCCCTCTCTTTTTTGTGTTACCCACGGGTTTAATAAGTGCAGTTTTGGGAGGTCTTTTACGACAGGGCGTCCAATGTGCCTTTTTTTTTTGGGGCCGATGGGATGGAAAGGAGAAAAGGGCAGTGTACAGGTTTTTATTCTTTTTGTGTTTTACTTTATTTTTTTATACTTTTCTCATTAATCTTCAGATCATTGCTACAAAGGATAATAGTACTGCTGTGTACGTTTTCCGGGTCACTATGCCCTGCTCACAGCCCAAGTTCCATTTAGCCCAATTTTCTTTAAAGGGCTATGTTCACAGGGGAATTGGGGGGCGTTACGCTGGAGTTCCGGAGGTTGCGTGAGCTACTGCGGGGCGGGGGGGGCCCGCAGCTGCCCCCCCTTTGGGCCATGCATTCATCAGTGGCATACGCCTGAATAAAAAATGTCACTTATCCCCTCCTGGGGGTTTTTCCCCCAAGCAGGGGAGGAGACGGAATCCATAGTTCTCTTGAGAATGGGGTTCCCGCCGCAGTACGGACAAAATGCGTCCCTTTTTAAAAGTGGTGAAATACCCAAGGGGTTAAGAAAAATTACATTTCCCTATACTGAGTATAAGCAGAGTTTTTCAGCACAAAAAATGTGCTGAAAAATTCGACCTCAGCTTATACTCGAGTCACTGTCAGTACTCAGGCGCTGCGATGGCCAGAGTGCCGGCAGGGACACTTCAGTTATACATGACTCCTCAGGGAGCACATATAGCCGATTGCCGAGTACTGCCGACAGTGTCCAGGCGCTGCTGTGGCCCGACTCCTCTCAGGGAGCGCATACAGGTGAAGAGATACCACTGTGGAGCAGAAAGCGAATGCACCCTGTTCCGCAGTGGACTCCGGGCAGCCGCAAACTCGCGGATGTCCGGAGTTTCCGGCACAGGTAGCGTGCATGTCATCACGCTGCGTGCGCGTCCTGATGACATCACGCGCTCTGTGCCGGCAAGAAGGAGCGGAGCAGCGAGGCGAGTACCGTAATAGTATATATATATTTATTTTTTTTAAATAACCCTGTCGATATTCAGCCTATAACTATCTATGGGGACATAACCCTGCCTATAGCTACCTATGGGGAGATAAACCAGTCTATAACTACCTGTGAGGACATATACCTGCCTATGGGGACATATACCTGCCTATGGGGACATATACCTATGTAATTTTATTGGCATCTATTTTTATTTTTTAAATTTATCAGTAGCCGCTGCAATTTTCCACCCTAGGCTTATACTCGAGTCAGTAAGTTTTCACTTTTTTTTTTTGTAGCAAAAGTAGGTGCCTCGGCTTATACTCGGGTCGGCTTGTAATTGAGTATATACGGTATTTACTCTTGAGAAAAGATGGCTCTGCCGAGGAAATAACACATCTGGTCACCCCCTTCCGGCGAACTAAATGGTATCTGAAGGGAGAGATGGCCGATTCGTTAGGGTGTCTCAGATTGAGGGGTTAAGCTATACATACCCGAGAAGTACCGGACGCTAGGTCTGGGGGACGAGAGGCGCCACCACTAACACTGACTTTGTCTTGCAAAATAAAGGGAAATCACCTCAACACAAGCCTATTTAGATTTGAGGCCTTGGACACAGCTCGTCTTGGTGGACTGTTTGATTAGATGGAAACTTGAATCTAAGCTTAAATTTTAAACTAACTGGAAGTTATGTTTTCTGTTCTTGTTTATTATGATCTCATTATTACTAGATATGGGAGATTTTACAAACATCACACACCGTTAGATCTAGGACAGATTAATGCCAGAAGTGCTCTCCTCCTTCGCACGTTGAAAATACACCCAGGACTATGTATAGCATGCTTCTCTGAACAGAAGGACACATTTCCAATCACAGCAAAAATGTGATGTCACTGCTTGATTTGTTTTTGCACATTCCTCAGTGTTTTGTAAAATTGCTGTTTTCATGTTTTTCTATTATAACTTGAAAATTGCAATAAATATAATTATAAAAAAAAAGAAGAGATGGCTCTGGCCCTTACAAAAAGTATGGTGAAAAAAATATTCCATCTGAAACTCCCCCCTCAACAGACAAGGGGACGCTTGTCTTTTTTGAAGCAACATTTCATAAATAAGGAATGCATTCTTGCACACTTTGCAGGCCAAAATATACAGGAAAAAACATTTATTTCAGAATTAGCACCATGCAGATATAAGGTAGATTTTTTTTGTTTTGCTGGCGTTTCTCTTCATATATCAATTGATGCATTACACAAATTTTAAATAAAATAAAAAAAAAAAAAAAAAACAGCACGTCAAAAACCCAAACAGGATGAAGTGGGCCATGGTGAAAACCATGCCCAAAAATGCACTGAAAAAGTGTGCAAAAATGTTCATTCTATCTTGAAATATGAGCACATATTCCAGCGTCCTTTTATACCACGTAAATTTACAATTAAAAACTGAACATCTTTTAGGCTATTTCTAATTCACCCTAAGGCGTATTGTAGCACATGTTCAGTAGCTGCTCTCATTTTACACCCTGCCATGCCAGCCCCTCAAATGCTGCAGTATCTATGGACTATCAAGAGAAGGGTTAAACGGGCAGGGTTAGAACAATCTTGAGGCTGGCCTCTGCCAGCAGGTGTGCAGCAGTCATCTGGTGAATGTTGCTGAGGAGGAGTTACTACCGGGTCCAAGCCAAGGCTTCATCTTAGGCTATGTTCACACGGCTTAATTGCAGGACGCAATTACGCCCCGCGGACGGGGGCGGGAGAGTAAGCAGGGGGCCAGCACTTCGCCGGCCCATAGACTATCACTGCTAGCGGCGCGTATACGCCGCTAGAAAGTGACATGTCAATTATCTCCCCGCCCGAGAGGAGACGTAATCCATAGTTCTCTATGAGAACTGTGAATTACCATAATGAATGGGCCGTTTTCGGCCCGTAATTGGCGCACTTCGGCGCGTAATTACGGACCGAAATGCGGCCCATTATAAGCCGTGTGAACATGCCTTTAGATCGCCAATCTGTGAACCGCCATGACTATAAGGACACCAGTGCTAAAATCCATACCCACAGCTAAAAGGTAGTATGGACATTTATACTCAATGAAGTTCCCCTAAGAGCCAGCCACTTACTTTGTATTAAATGTCGTTTTGGTTCTTCTCTAGGATGTTTGTATTTCCCATGAAGTACAAATATGATGAGCACATCAAATAAGTGTGGTGAATGCATCATTTCTGCCAGGGTCATGCAAAGATTTAGAGGACTGTGAGCAATTACAGAAGAAGAAAAAAAAAAAACAAAACACTGGACAAAGGCAATTAAAATAAAGGTAGAACACAGCCCACACATTCAGATGGCTGGCTCCACTGGATGCACTTTACACCGGCCGAGCCGTGACTCATCCACACTATTTTTAGAAATCCCAGTGACTCCATCAAGCACAAACACTCAATGCGCATCTGCCTCCGTCTGCTGTTCTCGTAACACGTTTAGGTAAGAGACCGTAAATGTGACTACAGGAGACTAGCAGACTTCCAGGACTGACGAGTATTAACCCTACTGACATTTTCGGCATGTAAAGCTGGCACAAGTGGTATTCCATATGAAGAAAGCATATATACCTCCATACACAGCTAATGATCCATGAAGTCTCAGCTACTACACTGTAATGGAGTGAACAGTAGTAGATACCTGCATTTTCTGTTAGCAGCAGGTATGACGAGCACCTTTAAAGGGGGTATTCTCACTAAAATGATTAGCATGCATCTGATCAGCAACACAGGACCTTTATGTTTCTTAGGGTATGTTCACACGGCTTATTGCGGTGTGTATAGTACGTGCTGCAATACAGCGGGTGTTGGAACCACACGCTGATCAGCACACAATTCCAAAGCACAGGGGGCCGGACCCATAGACATCTATTGTCAGCGGCGCGTATTCGCCGCTAACGATTGACATGCCAATTCTCTCCCCCCCCACCCTCCCCGTGCATACAATACGATCGTGTTGTAGGCGCATGTGGGTGGCGTAATCCATAGCTCTCTGAGAGCTATGAATTACTGTAATTGCGGTGCACATTTTGCCGCGTATAATGCACAAAACGCTGAAAATTGCGCGCCGAAATACATGGCATTTTTAGCCGTGTGAACATACCCTTACAGACAAACTTCAACCCTTTAGAGCTCTGAAGCCTTCTGCTTTGCTGCTTAAAATCCTTCCATTGACTGTCAATCTAACAGACCCAGCTAGGAATAGCAGAGCCGATATGCCCATCACTGCTGTAGACCCACCCACAGCCTAACCAGGAAGTGAGAGTCTGAAGCTGGCTGTGAAACAGCATGGTGAGAACATCCTCTTATGCACCCTCGCTGGGCACTCATTTTAGGCTTTTACAGACAATACACATCACTTACCCACACATGCATTCAAGAATAGCCAGTCTGTTTTCCTCATTCGGTTTTTAATTTGCTTTAACTTCTTGAGGTCCAGTTCTAGCTCATCTTTGCTGCCCACGGCCCCAGCTAGTTCAATCCTTTGGATGTCCATCTCTGAATCTCGCTTAGACATAGGTGGAGACCGGCGCTGGCTGTTGCTGCTGCTGCAGCCACTTCTCCAGCGAGCCCTGTCTTGCTCATTAATAATAGAGGAGGCCTCATCTGTATCTGCCAGCTCTATTGAGTCTATGTTGTTGGGAGACGGGTGGTCACATACAACACATTTTTTGGCCTTGGCACCGTTCTCATACGTACAAGCAGAACAAGTCCAGTGCTGACCTTTAATGTTCAGTTTGTTGCGATCATTATATTCCTCACATGGGTCAACGGGGCTGGGAACAGATCGTAAACCTGATCCAGAGGATTGTGGGGATTCTGTTGGGCTACGTGTCCTACGTTGAGACAAACACTGTGTGCATCGGATGGCTCTGGGCCAGTTCAGGTAGGTACACATGTGGCAAGACCACTTACTGCTGTTTTCCATGCTAAATGAGGTTTTTACACGTGGTCTGGCGCTGGAGTCAGGACAAATTAATGGACTCCCCCCTCCTCTTTCTATAGTACCCACATTCGGGGCACTACTTTTGAATGGTTCTTCTGTGATTATAGCACCACTGGGTCTCTGGGCACGACACATCGTGCACTTGATAGCAGACGGCCAGTTCTCGTAAGTACAATATTCGCAAGCCCACTTTATGCCATGCTCCGTCATTGTGACACTCCCAGGGTTGGACAGTAGTGTCTGTCAGGAAGCTGAAAAACAGAAAATACCACGTGTATTAGATAGGGAGGAAACAAAAATATCATAATTGTTCCAATACATAGGTCCGCATGTAGGAATTCTGGTTTAAAAGCCAAATTACATGTGCATTTTAATAGCCTAGAATGTGTCTGATTTATGAACCCGGTCTACAGCGGGTCATAAAATCAGGCCCATTCTAGCGCTAAGACTAACCAGGTTGAAAGTGCTCTACCTGTTCCAGCAATAATGCACCTAGAATTGCCGTAGTCAAGCTATAAATCTATAGCTTTGTATGGTTCTAGTGCGCCCCGCCTCCAACATGCCCCCGGAAATCGGGCACAGCAAACAGCCGCTTGCGCTATAATGCGCCCGATTCTGGCGTTCGGGAGGGTTTTCAGTAATGCGAACGGGGCTGCGCCTGATGTCGGGCTGAAAATACACCAGACTTCTGGCGCAGCCCCATTCATACATGTTCCCTATAATATGTATAGATATAATACAATTTCAGTGTCCCCCATCTAACCTGCTTCACTGTGGCTCTCCGTCCGGTTAGTTGTCGGCTACAGAAACCCAGAACAGTCTTCCCACAAAAGCCAGCCTGACAGGCTCCAAGGTAACATTTAACATACTAGATTGGTTCACAAGCAATTTACCAACTGCTGTTCACAACACACAGCAAAGAAATGCAATGTAATCTACGCATACAAAAACAGTGGTCCCCCAATTTCCAATAGTCTTCAGATACCAAGGCTGCTTTCACACAAAGCTTTTTTTTAGTGCAGAAAATGTACAGTATTAATGCTGTATGTTTCTGCACAAAAATACATCAATAAAACGCTCCATGTGAAAGCAGCCAAAATCTTCAACATAAACTGGTCTTTCCTGCAACATACGTGACATTGTATCTTGAAATCAGGCTGCAATCACTGCTGATTAGCCAATTCTGATCAAATACCTAGTAAAAATCACCTGCATTAGTAAAGTGCATGCAGTGATTGGCAGTCTAGCAGTGCCTCTACAGTACAGTACTACATGGCTCCTTTGGGCACCAGGTAAGGGTGGAGCAACATTTGCCTTTTCTTGTACATGGTGTAGAAAGTACATGACCCAAATAAGCTCCTAACCTTAAAATAGAAAGCGATTCCCAGAAGCTCTCTGGCTGTTCTATGCAAGGACTTGCTTTACCTGTAACATCGGCGCCTTTAATCTTCATCTTTCATTATATGAGTGACATTGAGCGGTCAGTCACCACCACACAGGTTCCTTTTAAGAAAAGGATTGGCCATGACCAGTGTGCACAACATTCAGGCTGATCGCTATTGAAGGTGTGTGGGCACCTTTATTATTTTACCCTGAGAAGAGCTCCCTCGAGCTCTGATGGCCCTTGCCGAGGACCACTCAAGTGACAAGTTATTATTGGCCAATCAGTCTGACCAACCAGGTTAAATTTTCTTAGCAGAAACTACTATAATAATCATCCCAGCTTTTGCAAAAAACCCACTAGTGGGTTTTCTAGGACATTTTACATCTTAGGTTATGCTCACACAGTGTCTGATACATTTTTGCAATCCATAAACCGCATTGGGTCAAATGCATCCAAAAACCTACCACAAAGTGTGATACGTTTTCAAATGCATTTTCTGGACTGCACAAACGTACCCCTATTGTTTCTATGGGTCTTTCAATCACGGCTGTGGAGTCGGTGCCTATTTTTCAGGAATCGAAGTCATAAGGCCAAGTTCACACAGCTAATTGCAAGGCGTACAGTACGTCCCGTCTCTTCTACACATTCCCAATGTTGGTGCAGACTGGAGAACAAATACTGCTTTTTCTTCAACTCTACCCACAAGTGATAAGAAGATCAAAACATTGTTACCCTTTTGCTTGTCAGTGTCTGTTCTACCTAAATAGCTTGTTTATTGCATCATAAGGTGATAAAAAGCCGGATGTTACCATTTTACTACAGTAAAGTTATCACTTAAACATGCGCCATGTATGAGGGAGTCGGAGGTTTGGGAAATTGAGGAGTCGGGGCTTCGGCTTGCCGACTCCACAGCCCTGCTTTCAATGCCTAAAACGGATCAAGAATTGACATGTCAATTCTTTGAACGCATCCGGTTTATACAATCCAAAAACTTGTATCGTCTGAAAGACTATACGTATTTTACATTGGATTTAATGTAATCATACAAACATTGTAAAATACATATTGGGGTCCGTTTTTAGTACATAAAACCTACCCAAATGTGTATTTAACAAGCGGCGGGTGAACATACCCCAAGGGTATTTTGCCACGTAATATGCAATGAAATATGCAGCAAAATCAGCTTCAATGTTCAGAGCACTGTTCATTAACTTCCCATGTAAAAAAAATGCACCGTCAGTCACACAGCGCGTATTTTAGAAACATAATTGTGGCGCGTATTCTGCAACACTTTTACTCACATACATTTAACTGCCTTCTCAATTCTTGAGGCTTGTATGCAAGTAAAAGCTCCATAGAAATCATGGTGGAGTATTTTCAGCACAAAATACACTCCACACTTATTCTACATACGCTTGAAAATATACCTCTAAATCTGGCTCTTTTTTTTATGCAGATTTAGAAGCATAAATTTACGCTTCAAAATATACTGTGTGAACATAACCTTAGGCTGGAGAACGAGAGAGCGTCAAGATAGGAAACTCAAAACTTACATATCCAACTCTCAAATTCCTGTTAGAACACTTTGCCCCAACTATTCCAAACTACACAACAATAGACTAAATAACTTGTCTGTAAAGCAGCACAGAGCTCAATCACCACAAGAGCGCCCACAGCCCTGCCAGCAGCAACAGATGGAACAAAGTCCATGCACAGCAACTCTGAACACTACTGCCTGCATCCAACTAGGGCACAGGGTAGCGGTGCTAGATATTGCGAGAGCCCTTTCTTCAGGGCGTCCGTTTTAGGGTCTCTTGATATTGGTAATAAGGAATGTTCCCCTTTCCCATCAGGGCATTGTAAATTAGGTGCTTCTCTCAGGACCCCACTGCAGAGGCTCAGCTCAGACTATGCACAACTTTCTTTTTTTTTTTGGTTTTTCTTTTTTACAAAGCTGTTCATTGATCTGAAGGGACAGGTAAAGGAAGACTATTACCAAATACATTGCCGTTTTGATTTGGTCAGTGACCAGTTTCTCTGCTTACCGACCATCTCTCCCCACCTCTCTCCTCTGCCTCTTATCTTACTGAACTAACAGGCTCAGCTAGGACTAGTAGAGATGATTTGCCAAATCACTGCTATAGAACCGCTGACAGCCTGAACAGGAAGTGGGAGTCTGAAGCTGGATTTTGAAGAGCATGCCCTTTAAGATGTGAATATCCATTTAAGTGTAGTAATATTTCCACAACTATTTACCTAGTTTCCCCTAGTTGTACTCATTTGTTTATAGAGTATATAGACCTAAGCAACAATAGTGAACATCTAAAAAAGGCAGATACTTCTTCCCATCATCATCTTCTCAGTAACAGCACCTTCTTCCGTGAACACTACACCAACATGGCAAGTGTCAGGTCCCAACTGTATGATTATGTGAAACCAGAGCAGAGGACTCTCAACCGTGGAAAGCACAAAGCTCAAGGGTTATTTTTGTCCAGAAATAGGCCAAGACTGACAGGCCAAAAATAGTTACCAGACTGTAATGTACTATGTCACCATGTACTTGTACACAAGCATCTGTGCCGTGATCCACACCTTCCCATAAACAGCAGGGATGAGTAAAGGCAGTGCTAACAAACAACCTAATTGTGGCAGATAATCAGAATATCATTCCAAAGGAAAGGCAAGACTCGAGACACATTACATAACCACCGAGATCATACTTCACTACCGTGGACACTTTAAACATAGAAACAGCATTTTCCATATGCAAGGCACTGTCCACACTATAGATTTGCCTTCTTTAAAGACTTCATCAAGAGTGCATCCTTTAGTCAGAGGTATACTTCAGAAGTCATGCACCCCACACCGTGCGATGTGCACCCCCAGTAAACACAACACAAAGCACGAGTCGGGTGACTGGAGGCAGTATCGACACCAGGGCTGTGGAGTCGGCAAGCCGAAGCCCCGACTCCTCAATTTCCCAAACCTCCGACTCCCTCATACACGGCGCATTGATAACTTTACTGTAGTAAAACGGTAACATCAGACTGTTTATCACCTTATGATAGAATAATCAAGCTATTTAGGTACAACAGACAAGCAAAAGGGTAACAATGTTTTGATCTTTTGAACACTTGTGGGTAGAGTTGAAGAAAAAGCTGTATTTGTTTCCAAGTCCAGTCTGCACCAACATTGGGAACGTGTAGAAGAGACCTGGGATCAGATTATGGTCAAGATATGATTGAATCTGATCCAGAGCCCAGAAGGATTCAGGCAGTATTGAAAACCAAAGGCAGATTTCCCAAATACTAAGAAAATAATAAAAACTAAACACTTTGATTTTTAGGAGCAAAACTATAACTAAGCAGATGTTAAATACTTGCAAGTCAGATTTATGTATAAGATCGGTAAGATGACTGTATATAAAATTACAGTAGCCTCATGTACAAAGCTGTAGTGGATGGTGAGATGTGGAGCCTGAAAGTCACAAGTTCAAACCATTGTTACCATTTTGCTTGTCAATGTAAAATATATTTATTGGATATGACTTTAGGACACAAAAAAATTGTAAATATGCAAAAGACTGCAGGAACATTTGTGAAGTCTCTGAATTTGTTCTGAGAAATAGTATTGCTTCAATCAGATCCTGTATACATGACCTCACATCTGATCTCATTATTTCCAGGCTAGAGAACTGCCTCTCTACACTAACTTGGGTTAAAGGCAAAGCGGTGAGCACAGGGGCAACATCTAACAATGTCAGGGTATAAAGGAATTGCCTCAGCCACAGTCGGTTTTGATGAATGGTTGATCTCTGCTACTTCTTTGAAAACAGGTGAAAAATTTTGATGAAATCCGTTTGCCATGGGAGCAGAATCTTTTCCCCTGGGGCAGCACTTTGCCTGCTCCATGTCATCAATTACACTCCTCATGTGTTAAGGCTGAAGATATGGGAGCAGTAGCACTGGCCGGACCCAATTACTCTTGCTCTTTGCATCGAACTAACTGGACCAACTTATTATATATTTTGGGAGTCAGAGTCTGTCCATTTTATGACGACTCCGACTCCTGCAAAATAGCCACCGACTCCACAGCCCTGAATTCGACACTTCACAATAGCAGAATACTACGGACTGCTTTCCCCAGGAGACGCTATGAGGAGCGAACTACTCATTTATAAAGAGTTAAAGGGGTTGTCTCATTACAAGGATTGTTTTTTTATATTAAAGATCCTGCAAAAACAAGTCACTTTGCAATATGTGTCCATCAACAGTGTCCTACCTATTCCAAGATATCCACTCTTGTATGAGCTGCATCAGCTCCTTAGATTGCTATAGCTACAGACCTGTTTGATCTATCCTGATAGGCTGCCAGCAATGGTTGCTATAGCTACAGACCTGGCTCCTCCTGCAGCCTAGTGGAAGCCAGTAAACACACCCCTGAATTCAAAGTGAAACCAAGAAAACAGGACCGAAGTAAGATGAATCAATGTAGTGAGACAACCCCTTTAAATCAGCAGAGCTTCTCCTGGGGAAGCTAGTCAGTGCGCCACTCCACCTATGGAGCCTTATTTGTTGGGCAGTTGTCTGCAGTTCCACGAAGCTCAAGAAGAAGAGTTTGAGGCCTTGCTTTCCATGGGAAGCTCCAGTGATTAGTGTCCATCTATGCACAGAGATCTCACTGGAGCACCATCGCAGTGGCTGCCATATTGTAACATTTATCCTGCATTGGCCACTGCTGGCCTGAGAGGAGGATCCCATAGAAAAAGGGGTTAGAGGAGATAATCCAGTTAAAAGGGGATGCACATATCCTTGTTCCACCAATGGAGTTCTGCATGGCTGAAGTCAGGTTGTTTGTACAAGCCATTGACAGATTTTAATCCTTTGTGTATGGCCAGCTTTAGAATCAAAGTTTTAATTGGAGACCATCTACGGGTCCCAGGTAGGTGCTGTAGAGTTGAGGGGATGAGCACCCGGGTAAAACTTTTAGGTTGTGTTTCTACACCGATGTTTGATGCATATTTGCAGCACTATTTTTAAATAAAAGCCAGGAATGAACCTGTAGAGGAGAAAAATCAGAAAGAAAGGGCTTGTACCGCGAATGTGTTTTCTAGTTTTGGTTTACAAATATTACTGCAAAATCCACATCAAAACTGTGTGAACCTGGCATTAGTGTTCTTTAACATGGTCAAACATGCTGCAGATGGTCTCACCGGCAGTACCCGCAATAGGATTTTAAGAAATTTTTCACACATTGAAATCTTTGGCACAAATTGAAAAAAAAAAAAATAAATAAAAAATAAGCTGCAGAACTTTTTTCTGGCATGGAGTTTCATGGGAAAGTAGAAAAACAACTTTACTTAAATCGGGTAAAAAAGTGTAAACCACAAAGTATCAAAGCAGGTTTCTGCTCATGTAATAAAGAAATTTAAAAAAAAAAAAAAACGAAAGCAAAAGCAAGTACATATGAAGGGTGCACACCTGAAGTGCAAGAAAACACAAAATACTATTGGATCACAAACATTATGGCACAAAAGGGAGTACACCCATCACATTTTTGTAAATACTATATTCTATCTTTTCATCGGACAACACTGAAGATATGACACTTTGATACAATATATAAGTAGTCGCTAAGGCTGTGTTCACACGGCTTATTTGCAGGGCGTAATTATGCCCCGCAATTACGCTGTGTGGATGGGGGCGGGACGGGGACGGGGGGCTGGCACCTCGCCGGCCCATAGAGAATCACTGCTAGCGGCGCGTATATGCCGCTAGTAATTCACATGTCACTTATCCCCCCCCCCCCTCGGCATATTCGATGAGCAGGGAGAGGAGACGTAATCCATAGTTCTCTATGAGAACTGTGGATTACCGTAATGACTGGGACGGATTCCAGCCGTAATTTGCGCTCTCCGGTGCGTAATTACGGACTGAAATGCGTCCAATTTTAAGCCGTGTGAACAGAGCCTTAGGAGTGTAGTCACTTTTGTTGTCAGTGGTTTAGACATTGATGGCTGTGTGTTGAGTTATTTTGAGGGCACACCTAATTTACACTGTTCGACAAGCTGTTCACCGAGTACTTACCAAAGTGTCATATCTTCAGTGTTGTCCCATGAAAAGATGCTATGCATTATTTACCAACATGTGAGGGATGTAATCGCTTTTGTGAGATACTGTAAGTACATATTTAAAAACCAATCAAAAAAAAAAAAAAAAAGTGACATAAGGCTGCACATAAAGACACAGACCCTCCAGTAATAACCAAAACAAATTAGTGAACAGCACTGCAACTGTAAAATAAACAGAGACCCATATCCAGAAATATTTTAAAGTAAATAATGGCACCCCAAAAAATATTACATGTGCTAAAGGAACATTGGTTCAAAAAAAAAAAATGTTCAAAATTGTTATAACAAATAAGTAAAGAAATAAATGCTAGTGTCCATATTGAACATTTTTTGGACCATAGGCTGTGTCCCCACGGCAAGGGTTTTTGGATGGTTTTACAGACTGTTTTCGGTTTTGAAAACGGTCTGTAAACCATCTGTCAAAGCCTAGAATGGACCTCTATGGAAAATCCATGCAGCAGTCCCCACTGCACGGATTTTCCGCTGGACTATTTTATAGACTGCCGGTGGCCCAAAAAACATTGAACATGTTCATTCTTCAACTCGGTTTTCGGGTGGAATATAAACAAGTCAATGTGAAGGGGAAGGGATAACCCGACCGGTATTTGTCTCCGCTGTGGGGACGTGCCCATAGGTTTACTACTTAACACATGTAACATTTTTTGGTGCACAATTATTTGCTTAGAAATAGATTCTTGGATAGAACATACACATTTTTTATTTTTCATGTCTGGGTATTTTCGTTTTTCATTCTGGAGTCTGTGTGGGTCTCAGTGTTATATACATTTTACAGTTGTGGTGCTGTTTACCAATTCCCTCAGGTTATTTCTTGAGGGTCTTCATCATGTGTGTAGCCTTTGTTGGATCCCATAAGTACATATTTAAAAAGCTGACAAAGTCCTCTATTTTCAGGTTTGCGTCAGTTAGATCTACTTGCCTTTGCATTTATTTATTTTTTAAGTTTATATATCCAGACTAAGTTTATAAAAAAAAGGAAGTTGGCAACAAAAAAAAAAAAAAAAAAAAAAAAAAAAAAAAACCACACACACACAACCACAGCACTACTATCCCATGTGAAAGCATCCCCTAGGCTATGTGCACACAGAATATGACAAAATGCAGTCCAAAATCCGATGGCATTTGGTCATTGTTAAACCACGGTCTTTGGAGCAGATTTGCGCAAAAAACACGTTTTCCGTTTTGCCATCGGCTCGTACAATTGAATGTATGGGAATCCCATGGCAATCCGCCGGCATCTGGTAGAATATGCAACATGTTGCATATTCTGCTGGATTTTAAACCAGACGGTAAAAAACCTCTGTTGTAAAGGCTACAGCACAGGTTATTCCATTCGCGTCTATGCAGCACATGGTACCGGCGGGTTTTCAGCAGATTCAAAATACTAACAGAAATCTATGCTGAGTAGACATAGCCTTAGTCAATGTTCACACATTTTTCCACGAAAAATACACTGCATAATACACTGCAGAAAACCTAGCGATACCCTCCATTTACTGCCGTGTATTTCACTTTTTTTCTTGATGCGGATTTTCACTTTTTCACTATTCTAAAGATACAGATTAGTCCCACTCTGAGTAAATCTGCATCCAGACATTTTCCATGTAGAAAAAACATGGAAAACTGATAAAAAAAAAAAAAAAAAAGTCACAATTCTCAATGTGAACTACCGCATATATTCTCAACAAAAGACAATGGTACATGCCCTACATGTCAAAATGTGTATGAAAGTTACTTTGTCAACATCTTTGTTGTTTCACATTTTTTCCCTCTGTAAATAAAATAAGTGTGTGTATATTGTGGCAGTGCGACCTTAGAAGATCGCATTTCTCCGCCACTAGATGTTCTGCAGCAGCTGAGTTCCAAGTTATGGGTTACCAAGTTGCTGGCTGTCAGTGAGGAAGGCCAGCAGTCTGGCAAGGGTAACCAGGAGTTAATTACTCCGGTGGTAATTAAGAGAGTTGCTCAGCTGCTTGTCCAACTCAGAGGCCTGTTAAATAGTCTGGTCTTCAGTGTACCAAGGGGGAGTGTGGCTCACAGTCAGTGGAGGACGTGTGCAGGCCTTGTCCAGGAGAGTATCCTGGGTTCTTCCCCCTAGGCTTGAGAGAAGCCAGGCCCAAGGACTATACTATACAGTGTGAGTACATGTTTGTGGGGCTGGGTAGTAGAGCCAGACCACTGCTAGAGAGGGACTCTGTACATTTAGTTAGTGGCTGGACGGCCTAGGATTTATTTTTGGATGCTGTATATATTTTCACTGTATTGAAGAATAAAGCTGGCGGAGACCAGATTTAATGAGAAACCTGTGTCGACCTGCTGTTCCGTTTACCAAAGCGGCGATCCCAGAGTGCGAGTGTCCCCCAGGCCGGGCCAAGATGGCGGCCAAACACATGTGAACGCTTACTATGTGTGTGTGCATCTCTCTATCTATTGCAGCTTCTTGAATTGAAGCCAGAAGTGGCTTTAAAATAAGTGGAAAGTCGAAGGAGGACTTTTACCTCAGCTTCCTACTCTATCCACTTTTGGTTGTGTAGAGTTTCTGTTTTGTTGTAAAAAAAAAAAAAAAAAAAAGGGCAGCCCCCTGCAGCTGAAGCAGCCCCCTATAAAGCTTGTGGTTCTCCGGTTACATTGTTTGGTAATAAAAACAGAGCAGAAATTCCAAAGGATGGATATTCAGCAAGTGGAGTCACATGCAAACAAAACAATCCACAATAAAGGGGCAGGCAAGCGCCTTGCAATATGACCAACTTATACAGTGATCCCTCAAGTTAAAGTGTCCTTTGTATACAATATATTCAACATACAATAGTCTTTCCTGGGACTCTGGGCCTCATTTATAAAATTATAAAAAAAAGTGTCTAATCGTATTTTCCTAAGAAGTTTTAAAAATGAATTTGTTGCTATGGACGACAGTCTCACTGTTAGAAAGCCTTGATAAACAAGGCTCATTATATCTTGAAACTGCACTCAACATACAATGTCACAGACACTGCTGAAATGCAACACGTGATTGATGGTAAATGTAACCAATCATTTTACTTTTAAAATATCTATATTAGCTAATTGCATGCAGTGATTGGTGGTCAAGTAGCGCCTCCCTACAGTGCGGTACTACATGTCCTGTACAAGCTCTTTACAAGTCCCAGGATAATCCATTTCTTAGGCATTACCTGTATTAGTTATCAACATCCTTTTCTTTAATCTTCATTCTGAATTAGGTTAGGTGACATTTTGGGGCTTTGGAACCAATCAATCATCAACTTCCACAGTTATGGTTTCAACACACCTTGGAGCCAATTAATACTGTATGTTAAGGGATCACTGTATAAAAGGTAAAGTTCAGGTCAATAGACCTCTGATTACACGGTGCTTGCGGTATACATGGGAGGAGGTAAATGCCTGGAAATCCTCTGAAACACAGCCTAAGGTAATATTTGCAGCACAAATTCTGTGTAATACTCGGCAGAAATAGAAGAGACTCCCTTGGATCCTTGCTACTTTCTCGTTTCATTCAGTGGACTCCTGGCTCCCAGTGTGTCTTCAGTGCAGAAAGCACATGGAAAATTTGAAAATGAATTAGGTCACTTTTTTTACAAAATGAGAATTTTAAACCCATATTCCAAAGTTAATGCACCACAGCTCACCATGTGAGTAACCGCGCAAATGCCTCTAAAATCAGTGGGAGGCAAAATCTAGTTTTCACACGGATTCTGTATGAACACAGCCCAAGAGTAGGGGATGCACTTTTATATGGGAAAGTAAACATTAAGGCCTTAGTATATGAGCAACTTCAGGAAACTTATCAGAACAAAACAGAAAAAGTACTTTTTAAACTGCTACACAAATGAATACAAAACAAAATACATACAAAAAAGCCAATGAAGATGTAGTTGAACCACCGAAACTTATAGGGAGGGGTAAGAGCGAGTGCTATATGTGGCTACTAACAACCGGCTCCAATGCCGGACAGCCTCCGGACCACTGCATCAGATGAGAAGGAGGAAAGGTAGATGATAGTATAAAGTAACATACATGTCCCAATCTTTCTGTAATACACAGAACAATGTTTATACGTGTGGTATGTGGTCAAGAGTCGTCGTTTTGGAATTTCCCCCATGTTAAAGCATCTGCGTCTCCTGCATTCATGAAGAACAAGAAAATCGTTATCATTCTTTCCCAAGAAACACCCAAATCGGCTTCTTGCCCTTACATCCTGGTTGCCAGACCAACAACGGCTTGTGCTGAATGATGTACAAGCGATTTTAATCATGGATATCTAAATAGAGACAGGAAATCAGCAGGAATAGTTTCCTCACACAATGCGTAAAAAGGAAACCGAGCTTTTAGTACAAGAAAACTATGAATTGTTAAAACTCAAATGTATTACTTGTAGCAATACAATGCAACACAAAACACCCACAACTGAGGCAAGCTCACATACGCCCATCAATCCCTCAGTTTCCATCCGGCATTGGACCAAGAGAATGCATGCAGCATTTTGTGATCTAGTGAGCTAACAGGTAACATAATAGAGGAGGTTAGAAAGAGACACAGGTCCATCGAGCCTAACCTTTAGGGGCTGTTTACACGGAAATGACAAATACCGGTCCGTTTATGAAAAGCCCTCCCCCTTCACATTGAGAATGTGCATGCTCAATGTTTTTTGGGCGGCAAAAACGTGCTTTTCCATAGCACCCCGTTCTGCTCATTTTCGGACGTTTTTTCAGGCGGTCTGCAAAACCGTCCGAAAACCCGTGCCGTGGGGACATGCCCTTAGCCCTACAGAGTTAATCCAGAAGAAGGCAAAATCCACTATGAGGTGAATGCTGCTTGTCCTGTGCAAGAGGAAAAATTACTTCACAACGCCAATAAGGCAAATCAGAGTAATCCCTGGGTCAATGGCCTATCTCCAAAACGTATCAACCATATCGAGTGAGATCACATGTGTGTCCAGAACCGCAGCTATACCCTTCTTAAACTTGATCAATAAGTCCACTATCGCAACATCTTGTGGCAGCAAGCTCCATAGTCTCAGGCTATGTCTACACTGCACAGAAAAACGTCCGTCTTTTCAGCATTTTTCGTTTTCTAAAAACGCTGGAAAAACGACTGTAATCATCTCCCATAGACTCTATTGTAAAACCCTCCTGCTGTCTACACTGAGCTTTTTTCTGCTCGTTTTTTCACTGGTCGTATTTTGCAACATGCTCTAAAAAACGCCAGAGCCGGGCAGAAAATTTACTACAGGAGTCTATGGAAAGCGCCGGACGTCTTTTGGCGCGTTTTTTGCCGCGATTTTTCAATGAAAACCCTCCCAGGAGACTCAAGTCCCACCTATAATGAGTGTAACAAAGGTTATATATTATCAAATTTGCATACAAGTTTCTGATGTGTCCTTGTCTGTACCTTTTGTAATAAAATTATCTTGCTTTTTTCGCTAACGTTTTTTGCGCAATTCATATTTTTTTCGCTAAAAATACGTTTTTTTTTTTTTTTTTTTTTACAGATTTTGATGCTAAAATCATTTTCTAAACATATTTTGGCGCTAATAAAGTTATCGCTACTGACGCTGAAAATAAGTTTTTTACGGATTTTGGCGCAAGAATCCTTTTTTTTACGTTTTTTGGCACTAAAATAATTTTTTTTTTTTTTTTACAGATTTTGGCGCTAATAACATTATCTCGGTTCTGACGCTAAAATACGTTTTTTACAGATTTCGTCGCCAGAATCCGTTTTTTATGGCTTTTGGGGCTAAAATCCGTATCTTTACAGATTTTGGCGCTAATAAAGTGATCTAGCTTTTGACGCAAATAAATAAATTTTTTACGAATTTCGGCGCCAGAATTCGTTTTTTGACGGATTTGGGGGCTAAGATCAATAGCTTTAAAAATTTGGCGCTAATAAACTGATCTTGCTTCTGACATTAAAAATATAAATTTTTTTACGAAATTTGGAGCAATAATGCGTTTTTTGGGGATTTTGCCGCTAAAATCCTTTTCTTTACAGATTTTGATGCTAATACAGTTATCTTGCTGTATGCAAAGATAATGTGGGTTTTTGTGGATTTTGGTGCAAGAATCTGGTGCAAAATTTAATCAAGTAGTAGAACGCAGCAGCAGAACACAAAGGACAATGTGCTCACAGTGGCTACAGTGATCTAAAGGAAGTGACTACTTAACATGTTAACTCCACCTGTAGGGTGTAGTTTATATCCAATAGCTTAATTTGTGCATACATTAAAAAGCAGAGCAAAGACGCTTCAAAAAACGGACGTTTTTTCAGCTGCTTTTGACAGGCAGTGGACAGAAAACTCAGTTTCATGAACATTTTTAGTAATTAGTTTTCAGGTCGTTTTTTGTCCACTGCAGTGTAGACATAGCCTCATTGCTCTAACAGTAAAGAATGTAACCTATTGGAACCTGTGGAGCAAGTCAGGGGTCACTGGGTGCAATGTAATTTATTCCATTTAGCACCCCCCATCTAGTTCCCTAGAGATATGCAAATGAAACCTTTACTACTACCACTACTGCTCCCATTGATGGTGGCTCAGGGACAATTCTGGGATCCAAGATCAAAGTCTCACCATGCCATCAATGTAGCACAGGGGTGTCAAACTGCGGCCCTCCAGCTGTTGGGGAACTACAACTCCCATCATGCCCGCTGTTAGATTATACAAATGCATGATGGGAGTTGTAGTTCCCAAACAGCTGGTGGGCCGCAGTTTGACACCCCTGAATTTATAGCATGTTCTCCTTATAAGTGTTCCTTAAGTTTTCTCCCACACCCTAAAGACATATTGAGATTTGGTATCTTTTGAAAGGAGTCCTAGTGTGGGAGAAGATCAGTGTGAAATACATCGTGTACAGCACTAGATAAAGTATTCTTAGATTGTAAGCAATGAATTAGAAAGTGTCATTGAGTATACCCAGATATGTATCTACTACATTCATACAAAATCTACCATAATCTACTACAGTAACTACAAAGTGAGCCCTGAAGACTGTATTTTTATTAAATTACACAATCACCATCTTTCCCCAGATAAGGGGCTCCAGACCACTTCTGCAAGGCACAAAGTGCCCATCATGTCAGGACAAGCACCCATGCAGGAGGAGCACATGGAGAGGATACCAGAGACTGGATGGTACTTTTGAGCAGGAGAACACGTGCCTGATGTGACTACTGGTAAACATTTGGAGAGGGCACATGGCTTGGCTATAGGAAAAGTTAGAATTATAGGATCCAGCAGCTGTAGCCACTGCGGAGTGCCTTCCACTAGAAGCAGCACTACTGATTGATTAAAAAAAAAATAAATAAATAAATTAGCATTAGTCACTGTTGGAATGTGTTTGCATGTCCCTGACCCTACAGAGCCCTGTCATTGGATCCTACAACCCATTATGGAAATATCAGACTTGGGGTACGTGCAAACAGACTTTTCACGAACTTCGATGTCTGCTGCTAAATTTCCAACAGACAAGGGTGTGAGAAAAAAAAACATTATTTGCATGTAAAAAATGCCAGTTCGTACTTTGCTGCTCCTCAATGGCCTTTGATGACCTGAATTCTTTAGAGGCATGAGTTGTAAGAATACATATCCCACAACACATTGGTTACAACTTTCTTAGAGCAGTTGACAGATCAGCTTTGCAGTATGGAAACTGGTCATGCACCAATCGCCCACCGCCAATTTTTAAGATCTAATTAACCAGCTAATAGAGCTGGGTCAGTTTTTAACTGAACAGCCTTATTGCTGTTTGCTCCATGGCAAGAAACATTGCCTGAAAGAGAACCTAATCACCAAACCTATTCCATAACGTTTCCATAAAGGGGTCGTCTCACTACAAGGATTGCTTATTATGTTTAAGATCTTACAAAAACAAGTCACTTTGCAATGCGTGTCCATTAACAGTATCCTACCTATTCCTAAGTATCCGTTCTTGTATGGGCTGCATCAACTCCTCAGGTCTCTATAGCTACAGACCTGGTGTCCTCAACAGCTTGTCACTGCAGGCCACTAGTAGCAACAAGGAAACACGCCCCTGAATCAAAAAATGTAAGTGAGAAAACAGGACTGAAGATGAAATCAATGTAGTGAGACAACCCCTTTAACATTGAAGGGGAACAAGGATTGTATAGACCAAAATTAACTGCGAACAAAAAAGCCCACACATTAAAAGGGGTAGTCAAGCATTGGTGTGGCTGCAGGGTCAGTACATACAGATCAACAATGCAACAGAAATCCTACAGACAAAACGGGTATAATTGACATTTTGTCATACTGTTGCCCTATATGTGCTCCTCTGCAGCGCAGTAGCTCATGTGTGTAGCAGACTACTACTCCCATCATGCATTGACAACATCTATTCCAGGTTGTTCTCCTCCCCTGTTATTCTCCTGGTTACATACTACAATACTATAGACCTACTTCACCTTCCAAGAACCAAAACGGAGCACGCCTGACCAGAAAGCTGGAACTGAACTATAGATCGTATCCCTCGGCAACCAGCTATAAATATCAGAAAATAGTTTTGACCCAATAACTGGTGATTCTGTGGGAACAAATGAACATACATAAGTATAAGCCGACTTTTTCAGCACATTTTTTAATGTGCTTATTCTCGAGTCAGCCATTGGCGTCTGGGCGGCGTTCTCTTCAGCTGTATGCACCTCCTCTGAGCGCATACAGCTGAAGATACTATTGCCGAGTAGAGAGCGAGCGCTCTCTGCTCCACAGAGGACTCCGGAATGGTTCTGGAATATCTGGCACAGGCGGCGTGCTATGTCATCACTGTGCTAGGAAGATGATGGAGCACAGGGAGAACCTCATCAGAGCAGTGGGGAGGAGGGTCAGGGAGAGGTGAGTACTGGTATTTTTTTATTGTCCATCTGGAAACACTGCCCATGGGGGACATTGAACTGCAAGCATACATATAGAAATTTTGTGTAGGTAGTATCTATTTAAATGACCGATGTGATCCTATTGCGTAAACAAGCAAAGAATCGCGATTCACTAATATCAGTACGTGTCTAGCATGTGAGTGACTTAAATTTACCAGCAGCTGCTACATTTCCCACCCTGGGCTTATACTCTAGGCAGAGATTTGTACTGTACATGTTCAATAGGAGTCAAGTTTTGTATTCTGGAATACCCCTTTAAATGCTAAGAAAGCAAGCCAATGGAGGCAGTGAAATACTGTGGGCATTGTTCCGCTGGGAAACCCCAACATTCATGTGGGCAATACACATCTAAACACTGCTGCAGTACGGGTACACCCCTTCATGGCAGTTTGTGAATAGTTTGTGAATAGCAGTGGCCTTTTCATCAAGAGAACGTATAGACACCGTCATGATTCTCATACCATTCCTGAGCAATTTTGCAAAGAGTTGAAGGTGCGGCCTTAACCTTGCACCTTACAGGACCTAAAACATCTGCTGCTAATGTCTTCGTGCCAGATGCTACAGGACACTATCAAAGGTCTTGATGGGTCAGGGCTGTTTTTTGGCAGCATTAGAAAAACCTGCATGATATCGGAGCTGAACGCCACCATATAGAGCAAATGTTGTTCAGTTGCAGCTTAAGGCATCTCAAACCTCCGGTCTGTGGAACAGGGCTCCCGGCTTGAAGGGGTTGTCTAGGATTAGAAGAGCGTCACTTCTTTTTTCCTCTAAGAATTATGACCATTTATACAGAGATCATCAGTAAAACCTGACAGTGTTTTGCTTCGTTGTGAAAATCTCCAGCCCTGTATGTATGCAAACCTTTAGACGGCACCCACGAAAACCTGATTTAACCGGTATCCTAACAATGACAACTTAAGAGCCGGCTGCTCAGTCTTCACTTGGATGGACTTTCCATTAGGTTTGCATGAACTCAGCTTTGTAGGTTTTGCACTTATCTAGAAATTGCCTAGGGATCTGGTTTTCTTTTAAGGACAAACCTCTATATTTTATGCATCCACTGAGGTTCCAGCCCCAGAGTGTCCTGGAGGGGTTTGAGCTTCCAGATGCAGGACTGCTGAAACATCAGTCATCCACAGTAGCTACGGAAACTTGTGAGGATATCATGATGTAACGGGAAGGCATGAGAATCTGAGGAACATCTACTAGGTCAGCTATCTATCACTATAATAAATTCCTGTGGGATTTTGTGCCAGATTGTTTTCACATAAACATAGCATGAGCATATATGGCTAATGGGGGAAAGTGGTGGAAATGGCACCAAAAAGTAGACAACCTTGGTACCCGCTTTGTTTGGACCAATGAAGGAGATGGTATACGCCTCTTCATCTGGCTCCAGAGGCTAAAACGGTCACCGATGGGACCAAAACCAGTGATCTGATTGGATAATTAGAGCTTTCCAATAATAAAGAGCACAGCAGATTCCTTCCAGAAACAGCACCATAGCTGGCCATTGGTTGTATCTGGTATGACAGCTTGACTCCACTGAAGCAAATACAATACCGCATAACCTGACCTGAACCATCCTGGGCAAATCACTAGCAGCAGATGACTGTACCAAGCAGCTCACCTTTTCCATAGTGGGACGGGCTGCACAGAGCGCACGCAGAAAATGCAATGCAGATCCAACGCGTACTAGAAGATACCAGCAGCTCTGATGAAAAGCTAAAATGCTTCCTATATTCAGATAAAGGAAAATTCTCAAATAGCCAATGGGTCCATCCGCCCCTTCACGTAGTCTCCGACAGCCAAGAAGCTGCCGCAAAGCATCTCTCAAAGTGCTGGTAACAGCAGCTCAGGCAAGATGGCTGCCCTGATATTCATGTATAGAAGACAAAAAAAATAAATCTACAAATGAGAAGATTAAAACTAGGAAAAGAATCAGTCTCTCTCTATATTTACACATTATATATATATACATATACATATATACACACACATACATACACACACTTCCTTAAAGGGGTTTTGCCAGGAAGTGAGTTCCCTACCTCTTATCTGCTCAGTGGAGAATATAAACAGGGAGAGTCTCTAAAGTTTTCTCAAATAATAACATTACAACAGTGGATTCTCCATACAGCAGACAGACTCATACACTGCACTTTCTCCCCAGCCCCTTGCAAGCTCCTTCATGTTCCCTGTCATCAGATAAGTGCAAACACACAAGTGCAGCCAGATCAGCTCCCTATCAGCTGCTGGTCGTGTCTAATGTAAACTTTCAGGAAACTAAGGGTGACTGAGCAAGGCTTTAGCGCTAACAGGCTTCACTTTTTGTAATCACATATAAATTTAGAAAAGTAATTAAATACCCATTTTGGAGGATCCCCCGTCAACATTACATCGTGGCAAAAACCCTTTAAAGCAACACTTTAAACATCATCATTATATACCATTCCCAAATTTTCTAGAAGAGACTGCTTCCGTTATGGAGTACTGTTGCCATAAAGGGGTGTTCATAGTTTGCAAAAAGGATAAAAGGTCAAGGAGACACCCACATGATGCACCAACCCATAGAATCCCAGCAGAACACTTTCCAGATTACCATGCTACCTGACTGGCTTGCCTTCCACCCGTGGTTTATGCTTGCACTCTCACATGATGTAGGGGAGAGGGAGGGGGTGGACACACTACTCTGGCCAGGCCACCTTCTATTGTTCCATGGCCCAGCTCTGATGCTCATGATGCTTTCGATGGGGGCCGTAGGTCAACACAGGCACAGAGCGGACGGCAGGTATGCAACCCTGGTATCCACTTATTGCATTTCTTCATCCATAATCTGATGGCCAAAAAAGGTCACTTGGCTCCGAGGTTGAAAGAAAAAAAAAAAAACGCTCAAGTGACTTGTTTTCTATTCCCACACACACCCTTACCCCCACACATTGATGTTAAATATGATCCTTTCCAAATACTGCGCTAACGATCAACACAAAAAAAAAAAAAAAAAAAGTGTACTCGACGCCCGAGGTGACCAATAACTCATCTGGTAGAACAGTCATGAACTGAGCAATTTTTAAACACAGCAGCAGCTCAAAAGGCTTCCACTGGTGAAGATGATGAAATAGGGACTCAAATATAAACATCACAATGAAAGTCATAGAAGACGAACATCCAGTACTGTGTGGATGCTGCAGAACATAGCAATTCCAGGGGGTACCCAAAAGGACGGCATGCTCTAGGCTGAAATGCTTGAGGAAAGGTCCTGCTGCAGCCGTGCAGAAGGTGCACAGTTTGGGGCTCTAATATCTTGTGGAAGGGCGAGGCCACCCTCGAATCTAGCCACATACAGCAGAAAACACACCGGCATGCAGTCACCAACAGTCGCAGAGAGGCTTCACTGGCACACTCGTGCCATTATTGTCAGTCCCATGCAAGGATGGTTTTGGCTGCATGTGACCATGGCCGTAAAGCCACAAGATGCAGATGTGTTGCGGTTGTGTTTCAATTGCATTATGTCGCATGCACTTTTCCTCTCAAAATGGTCTATTTACAATGTGTTTTATCAGTCCTTTTTCATGCTAGTTTTGGTGTGAACGCTAGTGTACTGGGAACAAAAATCAGCATGCTCCCAGCTCCACAACCCACCCAGAAAGCCATCATAAAACCAGTGGCAATCTGTGCCACAGCTCGTACAGTGCAGATCCTGTGTGAAATAAGGGACGGCACTTATTCTGCATGGAACTCAGCAAGCAGACCAGCCCGATTAAACAGGGCAAATCAACAGAACCGCTGCCATTGTCTTTTTAATACTATACTGCCACTTGTAATAATTATTTAATAGACATGCGATATTGCAAGGTTTACACCTGAAATGCACAAGCGTCTCCGCCACTCCTAGTAATCTGTTTAAAGGGGTGTTCCCACTATAGACTGATTGCATATGCTATCAATATGCCATCAAATTCGGATAGGTGCATGTCCAGAGGTGGAAACTGCACTTCTCTCGGGAACAGGCACCAAAAAGGGTTGGCACAGAATTTAGAGTTGGTCACACTTGTGCTCGACTCTCCATTCTGTTCTATGGGCTTCTGAGCACAAGAGAGTGGTGTATGTGCGCGTGATGTTCAGCTATATGCGCAACTCCCATAGAACAGAAAAGAGTTGTGTACAAGCACAACCAGCTCTATTCTGCTCTGTCACTTTCAGGGGCCTGTTCCTGAAACAGATGCGGGTCCCACCTCCTAGAGATATGCCATCAAAGTCTATGGAGGGAGCACCCCTTTAAGGTTTTGCTGGTGCAGACCTGCAAATTCATGCAGCCTCTTATGAAGCAGTTAAAACACGCAAGTGTAGTGTCCTACTGCGGTTCTCAGATGACTGCAACATACAGGGAATTCCTACACAACAGCAAGGTGCCTCCGAAATGCTTTTCTTTCCATGAAAGCTCTATTTGACAGTTTTCAATCCCATTCTGGGTCTATGTAGAAACCTTCTTTCCTCTTGATGTAGAGGATGCCCCCTTGTTCTAGATACAATCCTGGGTATAAATAGATCTCGGGAGAGATAGTGACCTTTGATAGAATTTATACATATTTATTATGTATCCTGAAGTTGTCTTTTCTCTAAACTAAATAACCCTAACCTTGCTAATCTTTCTGTGTACTGTAGTCTACCCAGTCCTTTTATTATTTTTGTTGCCCGCCTTTGTACCTGTTCAAGCTCTACAATGTCTTTCCTGTGAACTGGCACCCAAAACTGTACATAATATTCCATGTGTGGTCTAACCAGTGACTTGTATTTATGCCCCTTTTAATACACCCCACGATCCCGTTTGCCTTGGCAGCTGCTGCCTGACATTGGCTGCTACAATTAAGTTTACTTTCCGCTATGATTCCCAAATCCTTCTCCATGTCCCTTTTTTCCAGTGTTTTCACATTTAACATGTAATTATGAAACTGATTTTTCCTCCCCATGTGCATAACCTTGCATTTATCTGTATTAAACCTCATCTGCCACTTCTCTGCCCAGGCCTTCAACTTATCCAGATCTCTTTGTAATAAAAAAAATTGTCCTCTATTGTGTTAACTACTTTACAAAGCTTAGTATCATCTGTAATATTCTACTGTGCAATACATGTATAAGGTCATTAATGAATATATTAAAAAAATAGGGCCCAATACTGACTCTTGTGGTACGACACTAGTAACAGGGATCCAGTTTGAGTATGTACCATTAATCAACACTCTTTGTTTTTCTATCACTGAGGCAGTTACTTACCCACTTGCAAACATTTTCCCCCAGTCCAAACATTCTCACTTTAATTACCAACCTTTTAGGTGGCACAGTATCAAATGCTTTAGAAAAAACCCAGAGATATAGCCTCCAATTCCTCGGCCCTAGCCAGTCTAAAACTAACCTCCCCATAGAAGCTAATGAGAATATTTTGACAGGCCCGATCTTTCATAACCCCATGCTGGAATGGAGCTATACACTTATTTTCATACTCTAGTATAGCATCTCTTAGAAAACCTTCTCAGGCCTCAGGTAAACATACTTTTCGACAATCCTGGTCTTTGGGACAGATTGTCCTGTCTGTTCCCCTAACGATAGAGTCCCCAACTACCAGCACCAGTCTAGCCTGCCCTGCACTCCTATACCCCGATAGAGTCCCCAACTACCAGCACCAGTCTAGCCTGCCCTGCACTCCTATACCCCACCTTACTGCAGCAGGCTGGGGAAGTGTCTTGCTGCAGCAGCGCTATTTCATCCATCAATCTTGCAAATTTCTTGGGGTGTGCCAGATCAGGACTCATTTCCCTGTCACTCTTCCCCGCTTTCTGACTGTCACCCAGCTAGCTACCTCAATTCCCTGCACCTCCATGCTGCCATCCTCCCCAGAGAGTGCTTGCTCAGTGTGCAGCAGACTCGCTGGCAATGGATCTCAGTGTTGTCACTTGCTCATTTAGATCCAGACTCTGGGCTTCTACATGTGCACACATTTTTACAGCAGTATGCACCCTCAAACAGCTTCTCCCTTGTAAATTCCATGAATCAAAGAGTCCCTCAACCTCATCTATACACACTGCTGTAATCCTGTCTGTACTGATAAGGAGACTGTGGAAAAGCCCTCTCTACAGAACAGGAAGTGTCAGACAACGATTAGGCCAACTGGCTAAAGTGAAAACTGCAGGATTTCAAGATTTTTAAGAAATATTGACTGATAATTTAAAAGAAAAAAAAAAAAAATATATATATATATATATATATATATATATATAATATATAATATATATATATAATTTTTTTTTTTTTTTATGTATATATCTCAACCAAAGATTCTTAAAAATGTGTTTAACATAAAACCAGGAGTTAAACAATAGGTTATTCTCTGATGACACCTTCCCTTTAACCTGCAGTGCAGGATTTATTTTGCCATAAGCTTCTGGGGTTTTCGGTCACAGAAAACATTGTGCCTTTCCTGCCGAGTCTTCTTCAATGTTTATCAAATGCTTAAAAGCGCATGCAAAATCCAATTAAACAACTTCCTTTCTTGCCATGTTTGGAGAAGGTTCCTGCCAAAAAACAGATTCATTAATAAAACTGTCCAGTAACAGCACAATAATGCACCAGACCTGACTGAAGCCAAACCCAGCCGTCCATTAAAAAGTTCCCAAGAGAATATGCTCTGTGTTCATTTCAGTGTAAGGCTGCGTGCACACAGCAACTGTACAATACTGGTCGGATTCTAGATCAGAATCCAATGGGATTTTACAAACGGTTTTCACTTTGAGGTGCGGATTTTGTGGTCTGTTTTCAGATTCAGCCGGCCCACTGACATTGAACAGTACATTTACCATCAGAAAAAATAACACATTCCAAGCTTTTTGACACTGTTTTCGGATTTGAAATCCAATCTCAGAAACTCCCAGCTGTGTAGACTACAGCTCGTATTTCCCATTGAGAAATATGGGGATGATTTACAGTCGGATTTTGATTGTTTTCAAGTCCAAAAACCATGTCAAAACCCAACTGAAAAACCTATGCCGTGTAGACGAAGCCTTAAAGGGGTGTTATCGTTTGAACTGTTCGTGCTCTTGAGCTAATTCTATGAGATTGAATTTGAAATCCAGGGGCGAGTCTCTCCTCCCATCATCATTCTGTGTGAGGCAGCCGAAGCAGAAGGATGTCTGGAGAGGAGATCTGCAGCCTTCAGGCTCCACAAGCTCCTTGCTGTACTATAACCAGTTATATGCTAGAAGAAGGATATCCCCTTCCTCCTACCGATCAGAGCCTTGATTGTGGGACATTGCAGCCTTCATTGCAGGTAATCCTTTTTCTTTCAATTTGCTTGTATAACCAGTTATATACTCAGCCTGAACTGAAGAAACATGTGAGGAAGCACACTGCCCTCCCCTCCTTCCCTTCTTTTACCAGGAGACTGTGGTATATGGAGGAAGCACACTGCCCTACCCCCCTCCTCTCCCTCTGTTATCAGGCAGAAGACTGTGGTATATGGAGGGAACAGAGGATGTAACACTGTTATATGAGGGGACCTGTGACTTAAACAGTCAGTAATTAGCCAGATCATTCACCCTAGAGCTGGGAGAGGAGTATACAGCCAGGAGCCCTTTGTTTTACTTTTGGTTTCAACAGCTCAGAGGGGAGTAAACACATTGTGCAGGCAGCCAATCACAGTGCAGGGGGCGTGTCTAGGGGTGGGATCCGAGCAGGGTGTGTCCCAACTAGCCAATCACAGAAAAGGGTGATAATCCCGAACTAAGCAAGCAGATATAGGAATACAGATTTACAGAAAAGCTCATATCTGCTAAACCAAGTGACTGAGGTAATGCAACCCAATTACAAAAGTGCTTATTTTTACTGTACTCATAATCTGAGACATGATCTTTGTAGCGATACAACCCCTTTAAGCAGAAGATGGAGATCCGGAAAGTCCCATAGTTCATATTTCAATCTTAATTTCTTCAAGTCACTCTCCTATTGTACACTTGGTTTGGGTTACGATCATGACAAGCATCATTACATCACAAGGAAAGAGAATGATTACTAAAGAGGGCAGTAAATTTCAAAATAATTAAAAACAGATCAGCAGACAAATCCAACTGAAGAATGCCTTTACACTATGATCGCAAGGCTTAAAAGTAAAAACCTGTGTGAACTCAATACTGTCCACGTTCATTGCAAATACCTATATGTAGTGATCAGCTCATTAATAATCTTAAAGGGGTTGTCGAGCTACGTAAAATAGATTTCAACATGGAGGGGACGGTAAATGAAGATTTGTTTCCCGACCCAAACATATTGCTTTATTCTGTTTTGTTGAGGAGATAGAGATTTCAACTGCTCTGAGTGCACACAGGTTTCTCTGGTTACTGTCCCGCTCTCCCCTTCTCGCTCTCTGCTTTTTGTCTCATCTAAGAGCAGGGAGTCACCACTGGTCAGCGCACAGGACTGCCTGCAGCTTGAGAACGGTGTCATCTCAAACAAAGGAGACAAATGACACTTGTTTACTTTAGAGCTCATAGATAACATCTCCTGCACTAAAAGGGAATCTGTTGCCAACTTTTTTTTTTTTTTTACTTATTAAATCAAGCCCCTGATCCATATTCTTCTCCTCTCAGTCGTTTTATTTCCTGATTGTAGATTTCTCTATTCGGCCGTCCATATATGATTGTGGGGAAGACATTCTTGTTTGCACTGCTTTAACAGCAGTCAGAGAGATACTTTACAGCAGCTTCATGCACATAGGATTCTTAAGACAGTTTCTGTCCCATAGACTTGTATAGGAGAGTTTTCACTGTGAAGGGCGGGGAGAGGGGGGAGCTGTGACATCTCCTCTTGTGACTGGTGGATTCTGTGTTATCTGTACACAGTGGTGTCTCCTTTCAGTTTGAACCTGCTTTTACTGATAATGAGCACACTGCTGAAAAGCACTCTAAACAGAACAGGAAGTGTCAGACGATTATTAGGCCTAGTGGCCAAAGTGAAAACTGCAGGAATTAAGAATTATTTTAAAAAAAAATACTGAAAGTGATACAGAAAATTAAAAAAAATAACCTAATAATAATCAAAAATTCCTAAATGTGTTTAACATAAAAATGTGAGTTAAACAATAAGTCATTTTTTGAGGACACATTCCCTTTAAGTCAGTACAATTATAAGAGCTGTGAATATGGAGCTGACATACTAATCACTGCTATAGAACTATCTACAGCCCGACCAGAAAGAGACCGGATGCATATATAAATGTTAGGCTGCTTGTTGCTCTGAAACAGTGTGGCGAGACAACCCTTTTAATGAAAATGATGTAGGTGCAAACAAAAACGGAAAAAAAAAATAATCAGCAGCAATCAAACAATGAGTATGAACTAGTTAAAAATGCATTTCTGCTACTTTTTGGATATATAAAAATCCGAGGTGCTTAACGCATATTTTTGCTCAAAACAGAGGGATCTGCCACCAACGGCACAGACCTCCGTTCAGATGTTGACTTACACTATAGCATTCTCACCTCATCGGGCCTCAATACTTCCACTGCATGAAGAGCCCACCCAGTTACAATCTGCTCCGATTGGGTCTGCATCTGAACGGAGGTCACCTTGAAATTGGTGGATGGGCACTCTCCGTTTCGTTAAAAAATGTGCACTAAGAACCTCAAACTTCCATGTACCTAAAAAGTAGCAGAAATGTATTATGAAATCTCATTGACTGTCTCCGTTTCTAGAGTGCGGCCGATATATTTTTGTGCTTTTATGTAGTCGACACTTCGCTTATAAGTTTAATACATATAACCTACTATATATTGCTTCTAACCATAAGCATGCTCTTTAAAGGAGGGGGACTTAGCTTGAAAGTCATAGTATCCCACTTGTAATATCCCTCTAAGATTTGAAGCAGAGCGGTAAATAAGCAGACTCGGGCAGTTAATGTCCATGGCTTTTTCTGGCTAAATCAACTCTTGGCCAATAGGGCATGGACTTGTACCATACGGTCATCAATATCAGGGCACGGGGAGGAGGGGTGATGCTCAGCACCCCCAACAATCAGACATTTGTGAATTGGACACTATACCGAAGCCTTTTCAGTACAGATACTTCATACTTTCAGTAAATGTGCCTAGTGTTACAGATACCAGGGTAGACCCTTTACCAGGTGGAAACACTCCTGGAGGAAAAGGTCTAAGGTTTATACCAAAATCTGAAAGATGTGCTTACCCTCTTGCTGGATGCCATGAGGTCACCTTATCTGAGAAACCCTAGTCCAGGCCACCAGATGAAATCTGTCTCTCTGAAGGCAAGCGGCTGTGCCTTGTGACAAAAGATCCTTTGATCAAGGATGCAACTCAAAGTTTTTAGCTACCGTGATTTCAAGAGTGGACTAAACAGGTGCTCCCTGGAAATGAATAGTGGGGGCATAGATTAGGTAAAATTTCTGTGCCCGAGAGAAAACATTTCCGTGTTCATTGCTTCTGGATTTAAGAAGAACTTCTGTAGTTTTCTACATTATCTTGACACACACAAGGGTAGTAAGGTGGGGGTGGGGGGTATTTCATACTCCCAAACCAAGTTTTCCTTCTGCTCAAGAAGTCTGCTTTTGCATTTTCTGCATATTTCAGATTTACTGCCAATAAAGATAGTGAAGAAAGCTATTTAATAGGGTATTCTCACGATAATGATCAGCTTGAAACATGGCAGCAAAAGTAATAAAAAAAAAACCTTACCAAATACACTACTACTCTGATTTTGCTTCCTTTCAAATTAGAGATGTTCTTCTCTGCTACTTGTTTCCAGTTTATTCATCTCTCTCTTACTAGCAGCCATCACAGGATGGTTGTGTCACTCCCTGCTGTCTCAGCAGCAAAGGAGCTCGTTTGTCTCTCTTAGGCTATGTTCACACGGCTTAATTGCGGGACGTATTTTGCCTCGCAATTACGCCATGTGGACAAGGGCGGGGGGTGGCGAATGCGCCGTGAATAAGTAGCATGTCACTTCTCTACCCGCATTGTTCGAGCGGGGAGAGGAGCCATAATCCATAGTTCTCTGAGAACTGTGGATTACCGTAACGAATGGGAAGGATTTCAGCCGTAATTCACGCAGAAAGGTGCGAATTACGTATTGCGCGCTGTAATACGGCTAAAATCCATCCCAGACATTACGGTAATCCACAGTTTTCAGAGAACTATGGATTACGGCTCCTCTCCCCGCATTGTGACATGCACAATACCCCGGCGGGATATGCGTCGTGGATAATGAAAGTCTATGGGGCCGGCGGGCTGCCGGCATCCCCGAGCCCACCCCCGTACACACGCCGTAATTGCGGGCGAAATCCGTCCCGCGATTACGGCGTGAATCAGCCGTTGGAACCCTGCCTTAAAGTTGTCAGTAACTCTTCAAAGTTCTCTACCTTACTGATAAAACCCCTCCATCACCAACATCCCTCTAACAGGCTCAGCTAGGAAGAGCAGAGCTAAAGTACGTCAGCAACTCCAGGAGCAAAAATACTTGTACTTTTAAGAATAGCACCATTCAACCTAATCCAATGTGGATAGGAATACAGCAGAACCCAATTGCCAGCTAGTCCAAACCAGCAACATCCTCAAAAGGTTATAAAAAGAGCATCAGCATGTCCAACAATCTACTTTATAAGAAGCAAAAAAAAAAAAAAAAAAAGGACATACATCTATAAGTACCATGTTTCTCAAGCAGCTGCTTAAGAAAGGCTATATTGTAGCCAAAACATTACACTTGCAGTATTTGTTTTGACAGATTTTTCTCTCAAACATGCATTTTTGGACATGCTGATGCCGTTCTTACAAACATTTTGCGTCTCTTCTGACATCCTGAACAGGAAGTGCAAACCTGAAACTGGTTGTAAACAGCAGAGCAGACTTCTAAAATGCACCATAAGTGGAATATGTTGTGCAGCAGATTTAGAACATGTTTACAAAAAACTTTCCACTCAATTAGAGACTTACAAAAAGTATCTGGAATAAGATTAGTGGCTAAATGTATTCCTTAACTGCACCAAAAGATAATATGGGGTGACAGTTTTGGCGCAAAATTCAGGTAAAGGGTGGGCCACAGTAAACAACCAGTAGTAGTAATTGTGAACTGCTGATCACAATTCCTGATGTAGCGCTGGTCACGGCGAGAAACGCGTCGTTAGCGATTTTTGTTTGTTTTTAGTAGGTTTTAGCTCTCAGTATGTTTTAGACATACCTTTTTTTTAATAATTACTCCATACCTCACGGAGGTTGAATAGATGAGCGCCGGGGACCGCAATTTTTCTTCCTCATTCTAGTGTTCACACCTTCTGCTGCGACTTTGCTGCTTCGGAGAGGAGACCCACGGCTGCCACCGACAGACCCGGACCGAGTCCTGTAAATACTTATGAGAGTTGTGCCTCTAAAATAGCTGCACAACTCTATCAGGTGAGCTGACACATTGTTGTCGCTGCATATATTGTATTTTGCACTGACATTTCACCATAGGAGCACCTCCCCCTCCCCCGTCTTTTCTCTGGATATAGCTACCTCGTCACACAGAAATTAAATATTTTACTATAACAAGTTCTGTAGATCTGGGAAAAAGATAATACAAAAATAACCTTAAGGCTGTGTTTCTCAACCAGTCCTCAAGACCCACCAACAGGCCAGGTTTTCAGGCTTTCCTTAGTATTGCACAGGTGATTTAATTACCGTCAGTGCATTCTGCATAGGTGATATAATTATTGTCCATGCATTCTGTGGGAGACCCTGAAAACATGACCTGTTGGTGGGTCTTGAGGACTGGTTGAGAAACACAGCCTTTAAGGTATGTTCACACTGCCTATTTGTGTGTGTGTGTAACTGCGCACATATTTCACGCCGCAATTATGGTAATCCATAGCTCTCAGAGAGCTATGGATTACGCGTCGTCCACCCGTGCGTACAATGCGATCGTATTGTACACACTGGGAGAGAACGGACATGTCAATTGTTAGTGGTGAATACGCACCACTTGCAATGCATGTCCGTCCACCCCGTACTTTGGAGTTTCAAAACACCCAGCGTGTTGCGGCGTGTGCTATATGTGCCGCAATAAGCCACGTGAACATAGCCTTTACGTTAATATTAAAAATACAACAGAATCTTGGAAAATGTACAACACTAAAGTGCCACCCCTAAAATGGCCTGATCACATCTGACCTCCCCAAAAGCAGGGCACCTGCTAAATCATGGGTGATCCCAACCTCTGCCCTATCCCCACCAGGTCACGTAGTACATCTAGCGGTTAAGGTAAAGATATAATATGCCAATGTATATGACCAGTGTTATGGGGAAAAACAAATTTAAAACCATTAAAGAGGCTTATATTTGTGCAACAGCACTGCCTTATGGATGAAATCTAGCAAAAATCTATCAAATCAGTAGTATGGTTAATCACATATGTAGATGATGCACCTACATCAAAAAATATGATACAAAGCCTATCTCAGTAAGTTTTTGGACATACCACAACCATCTCCTCTTCCTGAACATACTGCAGAGTACTGCACAGCATGTACATAAGAGGTACTTGCCTCACAATCAGATAATACAGACGCAGCAACAATATTTACTTCCCTGAAAAGGAGAGTTGTTGTGGTTGAGTCCCGGTGGTCAGCAAATCCACCAACTCCTAGCCAATGTACAGGATATTAACAGGCCTCAAACGTCAAGTGTCAAAAGTAGGCCAGCCAGCATGTGGTGTGAGCAAGAGGCTCCAAACCTTTAACACAGTGCACATCAAAGTAATAAGCACAATGCCGATTGCCTCGTCTAAAGCTATGTCGACACAGCAATGTTAAAATGGCGTCCAGCTGGAGCACGGATTTCACGATTGGGCTAAAAACAGGTCAGTTTTTTAATTAGTCATCGACTCCATACATTGACTGTATGGGAACCAGACGGCAATCCAGCAGAAAATACAGAAGGTTTTAAACTAAGTCGTATTTCAAAACCGTTCAAAAAAAAAAAAAAAGAAAAAGCGCTGTGTAGAACAGTGTGGATTTTTTATTGCCGTCTATGCAGCGCTGGGTACAGTCAGATTTAAAATACGGAATCCGCCAAAAATGCGAAGAGAATTCCATGCCAAGTTTATAGGAGCTGACCAACTCCCCCGCATGGCTTTCTGATCCCATTTAATGCAACGTGTAAATGGAGTTTTAGAGGGGTTTCCTGTTAATGTCTGTCTATTGACAGAACCCTCACGAGTAGGGGTATCAGCTGCTTGGACGTCTACCAAGCCCAAACGCCTGGGTTTTCAACAATCATGTGGCCGCACATGCGATTACTCATTCATCTGCTTCACTGGATCAGGATTATGTCATAATCATCAGATATAGCATTGGAACTGCCCATTAGGGTATGTTCACACTGCATTTTTGAATCCAAAAACCAGATCAAAAACAGATCCAACACGTATCCAAACATGCAGCAGGATCGCGCCCTATAGTTTATTATAGGGCTCCTGCTGCCTCTTTCTGACTAAGAATTGGCAGGTCAATTCTTGGAACGGATCCATGACACACACACACATCAGCGATCACTCATGTGAACGCCAATGCGCGTTTCTAATAAAAAGCAATGTAAAAATCACAATGCTATTTAATAGACACGTGTGCTTGGTCTGACAGACTGAGCCAAAACACAAATTGAAAAACGTATGTTACAGGGAGTAAAAACACACTGTGTGAACATACTCTTAGGGCATGCTCCCACGGCAGTGGACAAATACCGGCCGGGTTGCCGGCCGGGATTTGTCCGGTTTGGGGGCCGTCAGCTTTTCTCCGCGATGAGCGGAGAACAGCCCTTCCCCCTCCCATCGAGATGTTCATATTCTGTCTGGAAACCGGACGGAAGATAGTGCATGTTCAATGTTTTGCCGCCGGCCCGCAGGCGGCAAAACCGTCGGGCGGAAAACCTGTGCAGTGGGGACTGCTGCACGGGTTTTCCATGGAGCACAATTGTGCTAATTTTCGGCCGGTTTTTCAGGCGGTCTGAAAAACCTCAAACCGGCTGAAAACCCGTGCCGTGGGGACATGCCCTTAAGTTAATACACTGGTAGTAAGAGCCTATAGCATAAACAGTCTAGCAATGTGGTGTCAGTTTCATCACCTTCACAGAGAAATCAGGGAGGACTAAATAGGATTTGTTTTACCCAGCACAATATTTTACCTTTTAACATAAAACAGGGCACACACACTCGAACCCCAACATCACACACACACCACACAAACAACGCCACAAAACCCCACATTACACTGCAGAGCCAACACAAACACATGCACACGCTGCCCCACCCATCTGCGGAACACACACACCACACCCACACACACACACACAACACACACACACACAAACAACACACAAACTTCTGAACACCAGATTGGCATCTTTACATAGACATTTTGTTACACCAGCACATTATAGTGGCAAACGCTCAGCGACAACCTCCAGCAATACACTGCAGGAGTCAAGCCATCAAACACTTTTTCTACGGGGCTGTCCCCAGCCCTCATCGCGGCACACTGTTCAAGGAGACACTCCTTTTCACCTCTACGCAGCTTATGTGAGGCTATGGATTGTTAACCCATAAAGCAGAATGCTAGATGTACCCCAACAGAGTAAGTACAGGGCCAAACCACTCATCATACAATACAAGTGCTCCCCAATTTTTTAACACAGGCATTTCCCCACTCCTCCTTTGGACCGATCCCAACGCCCCATCAAAAGTTCCTCTCATGCATCACAATGCGTTCTACTGCGGTTTTAGTATTTAGATTTAAGACCAGTGTTCCCTTTTTTTAAAGGCTAACGGGGTTCCTATGGGGTCCAAAAACACTGTGGGGCAGCAGCCACCACATGTCCCTCCCAGGCATCACTGCTCAGAAGTGAACAGCTCCAAATAGTGATGTAAGCAAAGGCATGGGACCCCTCTCCAATCGCACCTCCCCCATTCAAGGAAGAAACACTGTAAATAGAGGCCAAGAGACAGCGCAGGAATGGAGGAGAGAATTGCTTTTTTTAGTGGACACCAGCAGCTTATTTCCTTTTAATACGAACCAGACAATCCCTTTAAAGGGGACTGCCACCTTGTAAAATGCCCTCAGATTGCTAAACTTGCACAGCTCTCCCCCATTCATGTCTATGAGAGTTACAAATATACCTGGACACACTCGCCTATACTCGGACCTCCCATAGAAGTGAAGGGGACGGCGCTAATGGAGCCCTCCTAATGTACATTTCCCAAAACAGAACTACCCTTTTACTGATAAGCTCAATTATGTAGTTTTGGCCTCTTTGGTTTAACTTTTTCATTTTTTAAATGAGCATTTATGAGGAAATTTTTTATAGGGGAATTTTGTTTTTTTTTTTTTTGGGGGGGGGGGGGGGGCAAAGCTTAATTTTACAATAAATTACGGGCAGAATTTTTTGTTTTTACAAAAAAAATAAAAAAAAAATTGTAAGCTTTTTTTTTGTACACTGTTCACATTTCACACTAAACCAGTTAGATAAATCATACAGGTTATTACAGTCATGTAGATATTTAATATATGTAGATTATTTTTTGTGTAATGTATCCAAAATATTTTTTTTATTTAATATATGTTTTATACATGGTTTTATTAATCCCATTAAGGGATTTTTATTTAACACTTTTTTTTTTTACACTTTGTAATACATGAATATACATGAATATGACAATACATTATAATCTATGTCAGTATGACACAAGTAGCAGTCAGGGCAGCACACAGTGTGCCCTGACCGCAGACTTCCTATACAGGATGGCCCTGGGGCTACTCTAGGTCCCCAGGGCTCACTGTACAAAACACCCCCATGGAATACAAAATTTTCCTTGTTGGGGCCATGGTCACGAACCACGGCAATCAAAGGGTTAAGCGCCAGGGATCGGAGGCTTCGTCTGCTTCCTAGCACTTACAGAGACTGCTCTAAAAAAAAAAAGCTTCAATACACTCCTTCCTTGCGGTCTGGGACTCAAACCCCTCTTTCTGCAGTGACGTCTTGAGAGACTACCTGCACCGCCCGCTGTCTATAGTCGGTGGGCAGTCATTAAGTTGTTACAGAGCTTCTCTCCCTACACAGTGATTAGCTTTCAATATCTAGGGACAGGTAATTAAAATACTTTTTCTAAATACATTGTTTGGTGTTTTGATTTGCACTGGTCAGGAGATGAGATTTTATCTGCTCTGAGTGCACACAAGTTTCTCTGGTTACTGACCTGCTCTCCCTTCCTGATTAGACAGAGAGAGAACAAGGAGTTACATCACCATGGTCAGACTCCGCAAAGTCCTCACCTCTAACAAGATTATACGAATACGGAATAGTTTTCAGATTAAATTAATTTCATGCTCACTAGTTTAGAGAACACAATACAAACACTGCTATAAAACCCCCCAAAGCCTAACTAAGCTAGGGGGGAGGCTAAACCCATCTTGACTTGAAAATACCTTTTTCCCACAAAACAGATCATTAATATAGGATCGTTGAGACCACTACCTTTCACTAAAATGGACTAGGGGTTTGAACTAATCAACAGCCGGCTGTTTCTATCAGTTCCATAGACGCCGAATGGTGCAGCAGGGTACTTGCGTCACCACCACACGATTAGAACGTCTTACCACAGTTGTACTGCGAGATGTTTCCTGGCACTCAGGACCCCAATTCTAATGGTCAGAAGAGGACCCAGCACCCAAGAACAGTCCTCACTTAAAGGAAGCCTGTCAAATGGAAAAAAACATCTGATGGGCTGGCAGCATGTTATAGAGGGATACATACTTCTGTTTATTCAATGAAATCACTGCTTATTGTGTGTTCAGAAGTAGACGGTGTTATCAGTGACCGGCAGCCTCATATGTGTGCATACAGAGATGGCTGTCCATCACTGATAAGACCGCCTACTGGACTCCATAAAGGGGTATTCTGGTACATAAAACCAGAGCTGTGGAGTCCGAGTCATGGAGTCGAAGGCTAAAATATATAATAAGTTGGGTCCAGTTTATTTGTGAAAAAAGAAAAGGGGAATTGGTCGGCCATGCTACTCCCCTATCTTCAGTCTTATCACATGGACATGGAGCAGGCAAAGTGCGCCCCCGGGGGGGAAAAAAAAATTTCCGCTCCCATAGCAAACAATTTCAGCAAAATTTTCACCTGTTTTCAAAGTAGAAGATTTTAAAACCCTTCTTTAAAACTGACTGTGGCAATTCCTTTATACCCTGACATTGTTAGAGATGTTACCCCTCTGGTCACCGCTTTGGACCCAACCCAAGTTAGTGTAGAGAGGCCGTTCTCCAGCCTGGAAATAATGAGATCAGATGTGAGGTCATGTATGCAGGATCTGATGGAGGCAATACTATTTCTCAGAACAAATTCAGAGACTCCTCAAATGTTACTGCAGTGGTTTGCATATTTACAATTGTTTTGTGTCCTAAAGTCATGTCCAATAAATATATTTTAAACTGACAAGCAAGAGGGTAACAATGGTTTGAACTTGTGACTTTCAGGCTCCGTATCTCTCCATCCACTACAGCTTTGTACATGAGGCTACTGTAATTTTATATACAGTCATTTGACCCATATTATACATAAATTTGACTTGCAAGTATTTAGCATCTGCTTAGTTATAGTTTTGCTCCTAAAAATCAAAATGTTATTTTTTATTTTGTTAGTATTTAGGAAATCCACCTTTTGGTTTTCAATACTGCCTGAATCCTTCTGAGCTCTGAATCAGATTCAAGCACATATTGACCAAAATCTGATCCCAGGTCTCTTCTACACATTCCCAATGTTGGTGCAGACTGGACTCTGATACAAATACAGCTTTTTCGTCAACTCTACCCACAAGTGTTCAAAAGATCAAAACATTGCTAACCTTTTGCTTGTAAGTGTCTGTTCTACCTAAATAGCTTGATTATTGTATCATAAGGTGGTAAACAGCCTGATGTTACCATTTTACTACAGTAAAGTTATCACTTAAACATGCGCCGTGTATGAGGGAGTCGGAGGTTTGGGAAATTGAGGAGTCGAGACTTCGGCTTGCCGACTCCACAGCCCTGCATAAATCTCAACCGCTAAGAGAAGTGTGCAGCACAAAGTAAAGCTATTCAGTTTATATATAAAAATGATATATTTTAAGTAGTTTCCCATATTACTTGAAAATTACCGGCTCAAAATATGAGGCTTTAAAACATATTTCCCCTACATGGACAGGCATGCTTAGTCCTAGCACTAGAAATCAGCTTTGTGTCTGAAGCAACAGGGCATGGTAGGAAATGTAACTAGGAACTAATAGCAGGCTCAGCAGTGTGGGGAGGGCAATACGAGATGCACAAGAAGGTGGAAAAATCGATGTTAGCAATGCCTGATAGGAAGTGTAGTCTACTATACACATGAGCTGTTGAAGCTGCGTGCAAGAGGAGCAAATAAGGAGCAACAGTGTCCTACCTTGTCAATTTTTTTGTCTGAATGTCCAGAATAAGCAGCATTTAATTGAATACATTACAAATTTCTATAGAGTGTTGTGTGTGTTTTATATATACATATATATATATATATATATATATATATCACAGAAAATCAGCAGCACTTCCAGAAGATAATATAATAAGAGCGGGGTGCCAGCAAAAAAATGGGGCTCCCGGCAAGGAGACCACTATAACATAGATCTAGAAAAAATTGCGCACTCACGGTATCAAATTTGAAGCAATAAAAGTGAATTTATTCCCACATAGTGAACCGACGTTTCGGCCCTCTCACAGAGCCATTTCAAGTCTGTGAGTGGGCCGAAACGTCGGTTCACTATGTGGAAATAAATTCACTTTTATTACTCCAAATTTGATACCGTGAGTGCCGCAATTTTTTCTAGATCTATCTATATATATAGCTTTGTTAATAAAGTTAGCAATAAAAAAACGCAAAAGGATGAGGCAAGAGAAAAAACGTGCAGCATTTACTCCACAGACAAAACCCTGGAGGTAGTCGTCCTCCTCAGTAACTCATTTATCTGGATACCAGGGGTCACGTGACCGTTTTGTCCATACATGTACTAGGGACAGAAATGTTGGATGTACCTTTTTTTTCTCTAAATATGAAATACATGTATATTAGAAAATTGTATGATTTCCTATAATATATGTAATAAGTCAAGACATTCTTTAACTCCAGCAAGCCTTCTAGTCTTAGTTGATATTTGGGATTACTGAGCATTCTATTCAGCACCCTTCACGACCGAGCGGGCGAATCCAGTCTAGATGACGTTAGTAAGCTCTGGCTCATAAAGGGTAGGCCCAATCTCTAGTGGCAGAGCACGCTATACAGCACAACCTGCAATTAAAGCATTGGCTGCATCACAAGAAAACAAGAGCAAATTTCTAGTTCAAAGTGACCTGTGAAGTCCGTCCAGTCAGACCGCCTGGCATAGGGCAGACAAACCATATCCTCATTAAAAAGGCTATTAACCCTCGATTAATACTTTCATGTTTATCTCCTCTCTGGACGTCATACAGAATAGGGGATACAGTGGCTTACACTTAATAATTGAAACTCCGTAACAGGCACCTCTGGCAAGGAGAAGACTATGGCTCTGGATCAGTGAAACACAAGCTGACAGCAACAAGTCATTCCAAGATCAAGTTCATTTCTGAGAATTCCTGCACTGGCGACAGCCCTCTCTCTGCAGCCGTCACCTGGTGATCACATGGGCTGGGGACGCAGGCTTGATCTCAACTTCTCAATGTCTTTGAAAGTGTCATTTATCAAGTGTCTTAGAGGGGGTGGGGGGGAAAATCAAAGCCTTTTGCCCTCTATTGGAGAGCCGAGTATAAGCTGTGCAGCCTCCACAGGATAAAGGATTTCTCCTATGACGCTCCATGAGAAGATTAATGCGTCAGTCATCTATGCTGCGTGGCTGCTCCTAATCAGAGAGGTCCAGAAAACACAACATATTTCAACTCAGAGGCTCCTCCACGGGAGATTATGTTTTGTCTGCAAACCCTTCGCACCCATTACTTCAACACAAAGAGTAGAGATGCTCTGATTTGGTGAGAAATAGGCGCAGACACTGCTTAGCAGAATATATACATATGGTAGACCTAGGCCACATTAGATTTCTACAAACAAGGCAAATTATAGCTTCACCAGGAGCATAAGTGGCCAGAAACTAGATGGATACTAAAGGAATGCATCAGCAGAACACAAAAGAGGACTGTTACAACACATCACGTAGGACGGGCACAAGGTTCCCATACTAAGGCTGCCAAGTTTCTACCCACACGGTATGCTACATCTATGTAACAAGAATCGCCTTCACACCCAAGCTTCAGAAAACGCATGGGCGCCTCAGGTACATTATCAGTACACACTATAAACCCAATAGTGATGGTTAAAGAGCCTGAAATATTCGTCATCTCTTCTGTCCTATGGATAGGAAAGGCTAAAGGGACACTACCAATCAAAAAAAAAAAAAACTTTCTCCACATAATGAAAAGCAATATGCAACTTGTGATTTTTTCTTTTAACTTAGGTGGATGGTTTCACTTTTTATTTTTAAAAATCCCCTATGTATATAACTGTCTCCGACTTCACCCTCTGAGATCCAAACGCTTATGTGTCGGACAAAGCAACGCGGCCGAGCACTCTGTTCTGGCATAGAGGCATATACTTTCAGGATACAGAGCAAATGTAGCCCAAAAGTGACCGTTTGCCCTATTGTTCCCTATCGATCCTTTGGGATATTTTTTATTTTTTTTTTTTTAAAGTATCCAAAACAGATACCTGCAAAGATGGTCCCCAACATAACCGAAACAGTGTGAACCCCGTCTAAAAGCCACTTTCACTCCCAGTAGTACACCACTGGTGTCATCCTATCCTATGTCCCATAGCTGTTGCAAGAAAGCGTACACAAGGATATATGACTAGGACATTATATATATATATATATATATATATATAATATATAATATAATATATTTTCAACAACACACACACACACCACATGCTATTAGGTGCCTTCTTTCCACCCACGTTGCTAAATATATAATATTAGACACTCCAACTATACTTTATACTTCCAATACTTTATTAGACTCTTCATAAAACATAGCAATCAATGCTTTGCATCAAAATGTATAACAAGTCAATATTGCATTTGCGGTTCTTTTCAGTCTCCAATTCAGGAGTATCAATGGTAAGTCCATACACCTCTCAGGCGGCGCTCAGTGTGATCACACAAAATAAAGAAAGAAATGAAAATGCTCCAACAAGTAACATCCACGCTTGCCCACCAAAGTCACCACACAGCCCTAGCCTTAGACCACTTTAACATTACTGTATTTTGCATTACTTACTATTTGTAAGACACAAGATGAAAAAGCTACAAAAGTTTCTATCATTCTCTGTTCATCTACTTCTGGTTTTGACAGATACTGATACTCATACACACGGCCCCTGATAGATTCACATACAAAGTTCCAACCAGACCAGGAACACGTTTTAAAACATTTGGCATCAGAGCCACCTGACTTCACTTCCTCTTATAATATAAGAATGTGCATATGAACAACTCCACCATGAACTGAAGGACGTCCAAGGGAGGAATTTGTGATCACGTTGCAATTTAGCAAGCATGCAAAATACATTCCACAGACAGCAATAGAAGTGTGAAGGGACGGCCATGCCCTGTGGAATTCAGTTACCATGTTACAAGGCAATTCAAAGCCACACTCCCAGAGGCAGCCAAGACAGGGGGCTTAGGATACATTCCCTCCTTAACCCTTACTGCAGATGTCATCTAATACAACTGACCTCTGCTGCCAAGAATAGCCTTGTAAACAGCAACTATACTGAATGGAGAGACACAGGTCTTGTGGCACGTCCAACCCCCCCACACACAAGTACCACATAGACTGGATTCTGCCCGAGATATCAGAAATATAAGAGGGGGCTGCTAAAATATGCATTGTGTCTTAACCGCTCAAGGCATCGTGCACACAGCAGTAGAGGCCCAATGTCAGCAGTGTCCCTGTGGCTCCAGTTACAGGCTGGTAGGCACTCCGTGTACCGCCACACTGTGCTTGTGTGGTATTGTATACTCCATACAGCATGCAATGGAACAGGCCGCAATATTTCTCATGCCTAGCTAAGTATGGACACCGTATCACACATTCACTGGAAAGACAAAACATAATTTTTATTAAAGCAGTACCCATAAAAGGCGAAGTAGACGAGAAACCAAACAAATGTAAACATTTTTGGTTTATAAGTGTGTCCATATCTCCATTTGTTTGCTTTTTGACGGCGACTTCTTTTATGGGTATTACGTAAAAGTTTTATTTTAGGGCTAAATCTACATTGTTTTAAAGGTTTGGTGAAGCCTTCTATCTTCTTAACCCCTCTACATGTGGCCTTAGGACGGTTTACTTTTACAACTTATCTGACCTCATTACACAGGTAACTGATATGAGAAACCTTTGAACATCTGTAGACTTTTCTTTATGGTTAGAAGCCCTGGATTTTGACCCTTTACCTTCACAGGTTCATTCAGAGTTATTTCCATACTATTGGAGTATATCACCCATGTGTTACACATCCTTTACTACAGGTGTAACAACCTTTCTAGTATTGATGGTGACAACAGTAAGACTATAGTGCAACAAGGGCTGTGGAGTCAGTAAGCCAAAGCTCTCACTCCTCAATTTCCCTTTCTCCCTCACACATGGCGCTTATTTAAGTGATAACTTTGCTGTAGTAAAATGGTAACATCTGGCTTTTTATCACCTTATGATACAACAATAAGCTATTTAAGTAGAACATAAAATATATTTATTGGATACGACTTTAGAACACACAAAAACATTAATAAATTGTAAATATGCAAAATGCTGCAGTAAGTGGGGGAAAAAACGGTTTCAACAAAAACGTCCTGAACAACATTTGTGGAGTCGATGAATTTGTTCTGAGATATAGCATCACCTCCATCAGTTCCTCCTTCATAGATGACCTCACATCTGATCTCATTATTTCCAGGCTAGAGAACGGCCTCTCTACACTAACTTGGGTTGGTGGCAAACTGGTGACCACATGAGCAACATCTCTAACAATTTCAGGGTATAATGGAATTGCCTCAGCCACAGTCAGTTTTGATGAACATTTTAACTCTTCTACTTCTTTGAGAGCAAGTGAAAAATTTTGCTGAAATCTGGTCAATCTGTTTGCTATGGGAGCGGAATATTTTCCCCCAAGGCAACGCTTTGCATGCTCCATGTCATCCAAATACTTTTCAAAATTAAACTACTCATCTGATGAGGCTTGAAGATATGGGAGCATTAGCACTGGCAAGACCCAATTCCTCCTGCTCTCGGCACCGAACTAACAATTATATATTTTTGGAGTCAGACCATTTTATAACGACTACAACTCCACCAAAATGGACACCGGTTTTACAGCCCTGACTAACTTTTAAGGAATTAATAAGTTATACAGTGCCACCTTTATCTGAAATGGGGTCACGGTGGAGAAGATCTACTCATCTTTCTGTCCCTTCAGAGCTCCCCGAGACCGGCTGCTCTTCCCTTTCAGGTTTTTGTCCTATCACACGTGAGAGGCTCACACACCACTTACAATAGAGCGTGAACCTCTCCTAGGTGCTAGGACGAGAACCCGGAAAGAAAGAGGATTGGTTCTGGGGAGCTCCAAGGACCATTTTAGGCACAATTGATAGATCATTATGTCTAGCACAGGATCTGTGGGTGTGCTGCTTGGAAGGGATTCTCTTTGGCACTCTCTGAATTCCTGTATTATGCCCCAGCACTGGCCATTACTCTTTGTATCCAATAAGCTTGGATAGACCTTCAACAACTTTTATACACTATCCAAATCTCCAGCTTGGCCACATCTAGACATTATGTAGCTGGATGATCACTGATGCAGATGTTATGACCGAGGTGTCTGTATCTGCAGCTTTCTGGAGATAAAGAGCAGTTTATAAACTATACTACCTGCATTAAGGTTGGCACCAAGGTTTCCGAAATAAGGGTGCGTTCACACTGCATACCGCGGCACACAGATAGGCACCGCAATAGAGCTGGTTAAAGCACATCCTTCGCTAAGTGCATATGTTCTAGACAGGTTTTTGCCTCCAATACACTTCTATTTCTCGGCACGTAAGCACCTGAAACTGGGGAGCACTGATTACGCACTGAGAAACATGATTGTAAAATCCTCATAGTTCAAATGACAATCATCATTTTACACAGCACTCAGTAAGTTCTGTGCCTGTGAAAGGATGTTAACAAATTTGTGGGGCGTATGTCGGCACAATTACATGCCAAAGTATGCCCCACAAACAGGACCGAGGAGTCGGCAAGCCAAAGCCCCGACTCCTCAATTTCCCAAACCTCCAACTCCCTCATATATGGCGCATTTTATGCGATAACTTTACTGTAGTAAAATGGTCCCATCAGGCTGTTTTCAATAGATAAAATAAAAACAACCGCCTTTATACAATTTTTAAGCAACCTATACGTTCCTGGGTCCATTTGGGATCTTCCCTGGATTCCCCATAGTTCAAACAATCAATATGAACAAAGGTGGACCCGATAAATTAGGAAAATTATTCTTCTTTATTCCAAAACGACATACTTTCATACAATTCAAAAAAGCATGCATCTGTATCAGTCAAAAACTAGTAACGTAGGTTCATAACAGGTAAAAACTTAGTAGCGCTTCACTGCATTTTGTAGGAAAGGAGTAGCATGGACAACCCCGGCCGGGTGAACGCCGCAATGATGCAACGTTTAAGGGGGATCCAACCCCTTGAAAAACCCCTCTTAAAAAGGGGGTTGATCCTTTGAAACGTTGCATAAATGCGGGTTCCCCCGGCCCTTTTGCCCTCTACTCCTTCCAAAAAATGCAGTGAAGCGCTACAAGGTTTTTAAACCTTTTTTAGCAACCACGTCTACTAGTCTTTGACTGAACAGATGCGTGTTTTTATTGATTGTATGAAATTTTGTCGTTTTTGAATAAAGAAGAAAAAATTTTCCAAATATCGGGCCCACCTTTCCACGGCTTTTACCCCCTTTATATACAACAATCAAGCCGATTGAAAAAAAGCGTATTTGTATCCAAGTCCAGTCGCACCAACATTGGGAATGTGTAGAAAGACCGGGGGAAAGTTTTTGGTAAAGATATTTTAAAATCTGACCCAGAGCCCAGAAGGATTCGGGGCAGTTTTGAAAACTAAAAGGGGGAAATTTTCCCCAAAAACTAACAAAATAAAAAAAAATTAACATTTTAAGATTTTTAGGAGAAAAAACATAAAAAATGCAGTTAAGGGAAAGAATTGAAAAACAAAGCAATGCTAAATATTTTGCAAGTTACTTTATGTAAAATCGGTAAGATGATTTAATAAAATTACATTAGCCTCAGTACAAATGTTGGATGGCGAGTAGGGAGCCTGAAAGTCACAAGTTCAAACCATTGTTACCATTTTGCTTGTCAGTGTAAAATATTTATTGAATATGACTTTAGAACACAAAAAAATTGTAAATCTGCAAACACTGCACTAATATTTGTTCTGAGAAATAGTATTGCCTCCATTAGATCCTGCATAAATGACCTCACATCTGATCTCATTATTTCCAGGCTAGAGTACGGCCTCTCTACACTAACTTGGGGGCAAAGCGGTGACCACAGGGCAACATCTCTAACAATGTCAGGGTATAAAGGAATTGCCTCAGCCACAGTCAGTTTTGATGAATGGTTGGACTCTTCTACTTCTTTAAAAGCAGGTGAAAAATTTTGCTGAAATCTGTTTGTCATGGGAGCAGAATCTTTTTCCCCCTGCCTGCTCCATGTCAAAATTACACTCCCATGCGTAAGGCGAAAATAGGGAGAAGTGCATGGCCGGCCCCTTTCCTCTTGCTCTTTGAACAAACTGGCCAACTAATTAATATTTTGGGAGTGGGTCAATTTTATGTGACCCCGGACTCTGCAAAATGGGGCACCGACCCAAGCCCTGCCCACAAATACACCAAGTGGCACCCTCTTATGCTTTAAGCAAAAAACAGGTGGAAATTCTCCAGCAGCAGAAGTGGTCATACAAAAGTCATAGTCTACCATTGGTGATGACACTCAATGACTTTAGACAAATAAGCCATTAGCTGGCACTTCCCCAAACTGTAAAGATGTTATGTAAAATAAATAAAACCCAGAATGAATCAGGGCACATGAAAATATTTGATGCAGCAAACCGGGTAAAAGTCTTTTACAATCACTCCCAACAGCTCAAAACCGGGTGTTGGAAAAGGGCGGGGTTATGTAAAATGCAGTAAAAATGAAAGGGATTAGTTCCAATAATCACAAACCTAGCTAAAAGCAGCGCCGCCCCTTGCGGGATGACACTAGCCTTTAAGGCCATTATATCAGCTTCAAAAAACACGGGCAGAGGCAAAATGTGCGGAAATTTTCCTTATTCACTTGCACAATGGTCAGATTGGGGAAACTCAAAAAACATTTGCAAGCTCCCCCATCCCCCCAAAAAGGGGGCGTAACACAGGGCACAGTAACGGCAGAGCAGCCACAGAGGCTCCCGTGTCACACCGCAGCGCCGGACTCCACTCCCCCAACCCAAAAAAAAATGTCACTGGACCGGGACTGATAAGAGCAACCCCCCCCTTTTGTTTTCCCAATGTGCCCCCCCCCCCACATTATCACGCTGCAGTGTACCGCGCACTACACAGGACAAGCTGTTATTTAGCAGACACACAACTATGATGGAGGGCGGCGGCAGGTCAGGCAAGCCACGGACTATGTATGTGCATGAAGCACAATAACCTTCTAGTCGCGGGGGGCGAAAATTTGACTGCCCCCAATGGGGACCAATTATAATAAGGGCAGTCTGTGTACAGCGCTGTGGAATTGAATGGGGCCAAAGTATGCGGTTGAGCATTTCTCAGACATATTACAGCATTGGACCACCATGGACTGAGCGCTCCCAATACGGACATGCCAAAATGATCAGTTTTTACCAAAAATTGGGGAAGGGGCCTTATAAAGCCCAATCACACTCTGTGCATTTTTATGAAACCAAAACCCCGTCAAAGCGTCCCCTTTGCTAGAAATACTGTGGCAAAATTTTGCCCCACTGGCCCCTGCCAGGGGGGCTTTAACCCCCATAGGGGTTTACAAAAATTGGGCCAGACTGATATTATTACAGGCCTGCTGTGGCTACAAGACAAACAAAAACCTTATCCCAGAAAAACTTCCCTCTCACAGCTCTATATACCGGGATTCCTCTATGGTTTGTTCTTCCTTTCTATTATTCTATAGGACTTCATTTGGTAACATGACCACAACATAACCCACGTATTTCTTATCCACGCCCGGTGTGATACCTTAAGGGGTTTTCACACTTGATTGATCTTCCCGCCTGCTTTCTTGGTTTTATTTTAATTCAGGGGGGTTTTACGGCTTTCTAGGCTGCATTAGTAGTCAGGCTGTAGCTTACAACCGTGCTGGCAGCCTAAAGGAGAGATCAAACAGGTCTGTGCTATAGCGACTGGGAGCTTTGCAGCCATACAAGGGGGATATCTCAAATAGTAGGATACTTTTAAAAGGACAAAATTTGCAAAGGATGTTTTTGTGAATTTTTAAACTTAAAAAGCAATCTTTGCAGTGAGAAACCCTTTAACATCAATCGACCTTGCTTCCCATTTCCCAAAATCCTGTGGCATTTTCCCCTCATAACAAATTCAATAAGCATTTCATTTGGAAAAAATAAAAGATCTAAAAAAAAAAAATTGAGGGGGGACACTATGCACAAGCCCCAAGGCCCCCGGGCCCGCCAATGGAGGAGCACTGCCATTGGATTGGGGCCCCGGAACACCTCCAGACTGCTCTGTTAAGCAACTTACAGGGGCGGTTCCCCACCCTCTGGGGCCCTCGTGAAAAGGGTTTGGACATCTCTCATAGGGGTTTTCCAAGAGCCCATCACAACACCTGCCGACAGAAAGTGACAAGTGGGAGGGGCAATTATCTGTCACTCACCAGCTCTCAGCCCAAACAGCATGCCGGGGGGGTAACCATTCCCAATTGGCTAAAACAAGTTCCTTCCCAGATGTCCGTTAGCAGGATACCAACCCCGGGTTCCCCTGTTGGGTTTTTTCCCACAGGTGGCCTCACACATAACAAGGGGCAGACCTTAGTCACTCCAGCTACCTCCATCTAGTCTCTGCCATGCGGGAGGGTGGGGAGCCGAGTGCCCTGAGGGGCCATCATGGCAGCTATGAGGGGAGATGGCTGCATCCAATTGTTCCCAAGCAGGAGAGGACAAGTCAAGGACTTCTATCGGCCGGGCCGGTTATTACTACTGGAGGGGACCCTCTCGCACTCCCCAGGAGAGAATCCCCGGGCCGCCCCAGGGGGGGCGCCGCTCACCTGCTTCCGCCCCCGCTCCTTGGCCCAAAAACTTTTACTCTAATGGTGACACAGGGACACACGACTCCCACAGCAGCCCCCTGGGCCACAACCGCCGACTCCTTTAGGAATGCTACTAAAGTGCGGAGGGCAGAGTGCCCGCCTGTGTACACCGCAGCTAAAGGGAGCTCACCTGGCTTTATCCCGTTGCCGGCTTCCCTCCCCCGTTCATCTCCCCCGGGACCGGACTCCCCCTCGTTGGCGCTTGTCCGGTCCCCCCAGCTCTGTCCCGCTCCGGAGTTCTCCAGCGCGACTCGGTCCCGTTCTTTCCTTCCTGTAATGGCGGCTCCGGAGACCGAAGAAGCAAAATAAAGCAGACGGGAACTGCGTGACGTCACCCTGGGGACCCGAGGCCCCCGGCTACGGTTGCTGAACTGCGCGCAGTGCCGCCAATAAAT